>CM053029.1:591421141-591501019 GCA_028564925.1 Lithobates sylvaticus
ATATATATATATATATATATATATATATATATATATATATATATATATATATATATATATATATATATATATATATATATATATATATATATATATATATGTGTGTGTTTTTAAACTTGTAAACAAATGTCAGAATAATAGGCCTGGTCCAGAAGTGGTTAAAGTATAATTCATGAGCCTAAATGTATAAATCAAATTAACACTGAATTCTGCAGCGCCTGTAAGCAGTCTAGAAATATAGATATACAAAGTAACGGGATATTAACACCAATTCATTTTAGCACATATCTATGTTTAAACCTACGAAGTAAGGAAAAAAATTAAATAAAAATAAAAGGAATGGAGATGGACTTTAAACAGGACCTACCTTCTTTAGTGGGACCGTGCTCCGAAACCAGTTGTAGTCCGGGGAGATTTTGATGGCTCCCATGGTGGAGAAAAAAAAAGAAACCTCGACAGATCTGCGGGGTGGAGAGACGGATGAGTCAGTATCAGGAGAAGCACATTCTGTATCACACAAAGGCGGCCTGTCTGCTATATCCGGCTTACATCTCTTATCTGACCGACAAGGCATGTGAGCAACAGGAGGGAAAACAAAGCTTACTGATTACAAATGATAAAAGTAGATCAAAAGTGCAAACAAAAATTATGTTACATTGTAGTTTATGTAAATTGAGTTTTATCTACCTTTGCTGCTAAATATGTTTTAAAGTTCTCAAAGTTAAAGAATATGTAAAGCCAACATTTCCTATTCTTGATATGATCAGACATCAATGATCAGGCTTTATCCATACACCCCCCTCCCCCATAGCCATTCACTGGGCAGATCAGTGTGCTGCTGTTTCTCCTACCCCAGCTCTTATGCAGCTGAGAACAGAGGGAATGTGATCTCTTATGAAAAGTAGGAGGGAGGAGGAGACCTGTAATGCTGCCAGAACACTGTGCTGCCATACTGTATGCAGCCAATACTACTACAGTACATTACGGCACACGCAGCAGCCACATCCTTCTGAAATAATTTGCTTGGGGCAGCTTGGCTCAAATTAAAGCGGGACGGTACCTGAATTTTTTTTTTTTTTTTAAAAGCCAGCAGCTACAAATACTGCAGCTGCTGACTTTTAATAAATGGACACTTACCTGTTCCAGGGTCCAGCGATGTCGGCAGCAGAGGCCGATCAATCGCTCGGCTCTCTGCTGCTGCCGACGCCATTCTCGGTGAGGGAATCAGGAAGTGTCACCTTTGCGGCTTCACTTCCCGGTTCCCTACTGCGCATGCGCGAGTCGCGCAGCGCAATGAGAATCGTCCGCACGGTCTGCTGGGACATGTGTGTGTCCCGGCAGACAGCGCGCCGGGCCTGGAAGTGGCGTAAACTCCCGTGGGAGTCTATGCCCGGAAGTGGGTGCAGATACCCGTAAAGCAGGGCTTGACAAATTTGCTTGGAATCTAGAAGCCAGCTAAAAATGTTAGGAGCCAGGTTTTTTTTTTTTTTTTTTTTTTTTTTTAACCACTTCAGCCCCAGGCCCCTTTTTGCGATTCGGCACTGCGTCGCTTTAACTGACAATTGCGCAGTGGTGCGACGTGGCTCCCAACCAAATTTGGTGTCCTTTTTTTCCCACAAATAGAGATTTCTTTTGGTGGTATTTGATCGCCCCTGCGGTTTTTATTTTTTGCGCTATAAACAAAAATAGAGCGACAATTTAAAAAAAAAAAAAAAAAAAAAAAAACAATATTTTTTGCTTTTTGCTATAATAAATATCCCCCAAAAAAATATACGTATTCTTCTACATTTTTTTTTTTTTTTTTACAAAAAATAACGCAATTAGCGATTGATTGGTTTGCGCAAAAGTTATAGCGTTTACAAAATAGGGGATAGTTTTATAGCATTTTTATGAATATATATTTTTTTTACTAGTAATGGCGGCGATCAGCGATTTTTATTGTGACTGTGACATTATGGCGGACACATCGGACATTTTTGACACATTTTTGGGACCATTGTCATTTATACAGCAATCAGTGCTATTTAATTGCATTGATTCCTGTATAAATGACACTGGCAGTGAAAGAGTTAACCACTAGGGGGCGGGGAGGGGTTATGGTGTGTGACGTGTTGTGTTTTTTTTTTAAATGACACTGGCAGTGAAAGTTAACCACTAAGGGGAGGGGAGGGGTTATGGGCTGTGACGTGAGTTTTTTTAACATTAGGGGGCGGGGCTGACGTCATTGATCGGCTTTCCCGATGACAGGGAACAGCCGATCAATGACAGGCAGAGTAGGAAGCGTGGGGAGAGGTTTGTTTACACAGACCTCTCCCCATTCTTCAGCTCTGTGACCCGATCGCGGGACACCAGCGGCGATCGGGTCCGCTGGTCCCGCGGCCGTGGTCACGGAGCGCGCCGCCGGCAGGGCGCGACCCGCGGCTAGGCTCCTAAAGGGCCACGTACCTGTACGTGGTTTTGCCTAGCCGTGCCATTCTGCCGACGTACATCGGCGTGAGGCGGTCGGGAAGCTGTTAACGACCGACAAAGCTTTATTTTTAATATAAAAATTAACCGATCTTAAAATTTACACAGAACGACAACTAGAACAAATGTGACTGCTTTTATTTCCTGACTTGCAGGGACACAAGACCGCCATATCCCCGCCTGAAAAACTGACAGGCAAACCTGATCAGACAGCCCGTGTGTAAGGGGCCTTTTTGACCCCCAGATCTCATATTTAAAGAGGTCCTGTCATGCTTTTTTTCTATTACAAGGGATGTTTACATCCCTTGTGTTAGAAATAAAAGTGACAATTTTTTTTTTCTCAAAAGAACAGTGAAAAAAAAATAAAAAAAGTTTAAATAAATAAAAAACACGCCCCATCCCGCGTGCAGAAGCGACCACATATCTGAGTAGCGCCCGCATATGAAAGCAGCGTTCAAACCACACATGTGAGGTATCACCGCGATTGGTAGAGTGAAGGCAATAATTCTAACCCAAGACCTCCTCTGTAACTCAAAACATGCAACCTGTAGAATTTTTGGGAGATTTTAAAGGGTAAAAGTTTGTCACCATTCCACGAGCGGACGCAATTTTGAAGCGCGACATGTTGGTTATCAATTTACTCGGGGTAACATCTTTCACAATATAAAAAAAATTGGGCTAACTTTACTGTTGTCTTATATTTTAATTAAAAAAAGTATTTTTTCCCAAAAAAAGTGCGCTTGCAAGTCCGCTGCGCAAATACGGTGTGATAGAAAGTATTGCAAGGACCGCCATTTTATTCTATAGGGTGTTAGAATAAAAAATATATATGATGTTTGGGGGTTCCAAGTAAAAGGGAAGGAGATGGGTGGGCAGTGAAAACAAACAGCTCCATTAGCATTGCTGGATGTCATACCAAACGGCCACCACAAGAGGGTGCCAGATTCCAGAAGGAACCCTAGGAATGCAGAAGGCCGCAAAGCCAGCGCGGCTCAACGTGATCGCGACGAGGGGCTTTGCGCACGGAGACAGGATGCCCCTGCTGTGCCGCCCTGGGCGCCAGGTTGCTAATTCTAGTCGCAAATGCGACCTGGCACCCGGGGTTTGTCGAGCCCTGATGTAAAGTGTTTTGAAAAGATGGAGTTCAACAACTTAGAGCCCTTTCATATTAAAAGCGCAGGGGGCGTCGGCGGTAAAGCACCGCTAGTTTTAATGGAGCTTTACCGTCGTTTTAGGAGGTACTTTTCGGCTGCTAGCAGGGCAATTATAACCCCCGCTAGTGGCTGAATAAAGTTGAAAGCGCCTGCAAAGCACCACTGCCGAGGCACTGCCCATTAATTTCAATGGGCAGGGGCGCTTTAGGAGCGATAGAGAGAAAATTTATAATATACATACATACATACACACACACATAGTATTTTTTGGACTATAAGACACCCTTTTTCCCCCATATTTCTAAAAAGAAATATGGGGGGAAATGACACTGCGTCTTATGGTGCGAATATATGATAAGCACCGCCCCCCTGCATCGCCTCCCGCAGCCACCATCAGAAGAGAGGCAGGAGAGCGGGGACATAATTCAAAACCCCCTGTGGGCACTGGGCGAGTGCATAGTGGCCTGATGGAGGAGAGAGAAGTGCCAGCTGTCCCTTGAGGAACCCGGCACCATAGAGGCAGAGAAACGCAGGGCCAATGACTCTTACAGGAGCGGCCGGAGGAAGAGGCGAAGGCAGGAGTCGGCTCCCAGGAACAATGGCCGGGGAGGGCGAACCGAGGACAGGAGGAGTAGGCAGGCAGCTGGGATAACATCAGGTAAGGCAATGGTCACTTTGCATTTTCTATGGTTATGGTCACTCATTTTATGGGCACTGGAAAATATTTTTAGTACACCATTTGGTTCGGGAGAGAGAGAGTTGAGTCAACAATCGGAAGAAGAAAGCAGAGAAGACCCAGCAAAAGAGCGAGAAGCTAGCGGAGAAAACCCAGCAGAGGCAGAAGACAGCAGACAGAGGGAGAAGAACCCGAGAGGGAGAAGAACCCGAGAGGGAGAAGAACCCGAGAGGGAGAAGAACCCGAGAGGGAGAAGAACCCGAGAGGGAGAAGAACCCGAAGAAGCCGAGAGGGCTAGAAGACATCAGTGGAGAAGACCCAGAGAGGGGATAAGAACCAACAGAGGCTGAAGACTACAGCTGAGGAGGCACAAAAGCTGGAGAATAATGCTGGCCATACACTATACGAAAAGATTTTCCGAAAATTCGGGCATTAGACTGTTCATTAGTTTTTTTGGCCAGTTAATGGACACAAAAAAAATAAATAGATAATCGTTTGGATGTTTTTGAGCCGAAAAAACAAAAAGGACAAGTTTGGAAATTTTCTGCCGAACGAAAGATAAATTGAAAGGTTAATGCGTTTCCCGTCCGACCTGCACTAGGTATATGTAAAAAAAAAAAAAAAAAAAAAAAAAAACCATACATCAAATGTATTTATGTTCACTGAAGGATTTATCGGTCATTACATGATGGCACCATCGTTTGCGCTCGCGGCCGAAAGTTTGTTTTTTCGAAATTGGGTTCAGCCGATTTTTCGTATAGTGTATGGCCAGCTTAACTCGGAAGAGATGCCCGAGCTGCCCTAATAAAGTTACTTTAAAAAAACAGCCTGTGTGCTGTGTTTAATTTTTGACACTTTTTTTCCAGACGAATGAATAGGGGTACCATGTTAAAAGGGGCTTCCAGATTCTGATAAGCCCCCCCCCGGCCGCAGACCCTGACAAATCAAATGGCCAGGGTTGTCGGGGACAGGGACTAAATTTTTTTATTTTTTTTGCTATAAAAAAAAAAAAAAAAAAAAAAACGAAAGAAGAATAAATAATAATAATAATAAATAAAACATTGGTGAATAAATATCACCAAAAGAAAGCTCCATTTGTATGAAAAAAAAAAAAAAAAGACAAAAAATTCATATGAGTACCGTGTTGCAAGACTGAGTAATTGTCATTCAAAGTGAGAGCACTGAAAGCTGAAAATTGGTCTGGTTAGGAAGGGGTTTAAGTGCCCAGTGGGTAAGTGGTTCAAGGTCTCTGAAAGTGGACCTGTCATGCTTATTTCTTTTACAAGGGATATTTACATTCCTTGTAATAGGAATAAAAGTGATAAGAAATAAATAAGAGACAGTATAAAAAATAAAAATAAAAAATAAAAATGCAAGTGCCCCATCCCTCTGTGCTCGTGCGCAGAAGCGACCGCATACGCAAGTCACACGGGCAGGCATTTAAAAGGGCCACGTACAGGTACGTGCTTTTGCCTGCCCGTGCCATTCTGCTCACGTATATATGCAGTGGGCGGTCAGGAAGCGGTTAATTTTTACACAAATGGAGCTTTTCTTTTTGGTGGCATTTGATCACCTCCTGCGGTTTCTATTTTTTGCGCTATAAACAAACAAAAAAAATTAAAAAAAGCGTCAATTTAGAAAAATGAGCAATATTTTTTTACTTTTTGCTATAATATCCCCCAAAAAACTATAAAAAAAAGCCCAAATTCCTTTCTCAGTTTAGGCCGATATGTATTCTTGTACATATTTTTGGTAAAAAAAAATTTCTTTAAGCGTATATTGCTTGGTTTGTGCAAAAGTTATAGCGTCTACAAAATTGGGGATAGATTTATGGCATTTTTATTATAATTTTTTTTTACTAGTAATGGCGATCAGTGATTTTACCCGGTCGGGAGCTTCGTCACCCCGGCCGCGGGACCAGCGGACCCGATCACCGCTGGTGTCCCGCGATCGGGTCACGGAGCTGAAGAACGGGGAGAGGTCTGTGTAAACAAACCTCTCCCCGCGCTTCCTACTCTGCCTGTCCTTGATTGGCTGTTCCCGGTCATCGGGAAAGCCGATCAATGATGCCAGACGTCAGCCCCACCCCCTAATGTAAAAAAACACACTCACGTCACAGCCCATAACCCCTCCCCCTAGTGGTTAACTCTTTCACTACAACTGTCATTTATACAGGAATCAATGCATTTAAATAGCATTGATTGCTGTATAAATGACAATGGTCCCAAAAATGTCTGATGTGTCCGCCATAATGTCGCAGTCACAAAAAAAAAAAAAAAATAAATAAAAAAAAAAAAAAAAAAAAAAGCTGATCGCCGCCATTACTAGTAAAAAAAAAAAAAATATTAATAAAAATGCTATAAAACTATTTTGTAAACTCTATAACTTTTGCGCAGACCAATCAAACGCTAATTGCAATTTTTACCAAAAATATATAGAAGAATACGTATCGGCCTAAACTGAGTAAAAAAAATGTTTTTTTTTTACATATTTTTTGGGGATATTTCTTATAGCAAAAAATATTGCATTTTTTTCAAAATTGTCGCTCTATTTTTGTTTATAGTGCACGACCGCGCAATTGTCAGTTAAAGCGACGCAGTGCTGTATTGCAAAAAAAATGGTCTGGTTATTAAAGGGGGCAAATCCTTCCGGGGCTGAAGTGGTTAAACTTGTAAACAAAAAGTTACAGATAAGGACTGATCAGCAAGTGGATAAGAAAAATAAAAAAACGTTAGTTATGTAAACGATGTAACCACAAGGCAGAATTTCACCATTTCATATGCATTGGGCTCTTTGTCTTTGAATATAATTAATTGCAGGCCGCTCATTAAAATAAAATCTAATAAGAGCTGGATAAGTAAAGCAAGAATCCGCACAGATGGCAGCCTACTATGGTCACAACAGGAAGTTAAATGCAGAAGTGATAAAATGTAAGAAAAGCGTTCTACAACACAAAAGGGTTCCACCACTTATCAAGCGCCCACAAAATGAGCAGTTAAAAAGGAGGAGATTTCTGGTCACAGCACACACATTATACAAACATCGGCATTGTAATAATAATAATAATAATAATAATAATAATAATAATAATAATAATAATAATAATAATACTACAATTGTTATATTTGACAATCCAGTATAAGCTTCCTTGAAAAGTTGCCCTTCATGTTGGGAGTGCCGCCTGTCTGCTGGCCGTCTTTCCACAACTCCTTGGATTCCCAGCATGCTTTGCAGCTTCCCCTCCATTTCTAAGGACTACATATCCCATAGTACCTTGCTGCCTGCAAGCAGTGATTCCTGTACTGACTCCGCCTCCTGACACTCCCTCTCAGCATCTCGGTAGGTCAGAAGGCGGGCTCTGTGAAATGTGTGACAGCAGTGCCTACTCACAGGGCATAGTGACTTGTAGGGGTGCACCGAACCGTGATCCGAACGCATCAACCTGTTTGGATCAGCACACCACGCGCTCCGCTGCCTCTGCCTTAGGAAAGGCCGCGGTTTCGGCCTAGCTCCGGAGTGGTGGCCATCTTGGTACACCCGGCGGCCGTTTACCACGTGATCACGTCGTCAAATGAAGGAGCGATCACTTGTAAACAAACCGGCGTGACATGACGCCGGTTCCTCTCTCCCCTCTGTGTACTGATCTGTACAGTGGAGGGGAGAGATCGGATGGCAGCAGCGCTGTGAGCTGGATCTGTAGTGCCCACAGCGCTGCTATGTGACAATTTCAGTCACATCCATGGATCCATCCGGCAATACCCACCCATACTCGGCAATACCCACCCATACTCGGCAATACCCACCCATACTCGGCAATACCCACCCATACCTCGGCCAATATTACAGTGGGGGAGATGGCGTGGATATTACAGTGGGGGAGATGGCGTGGATATTACAGTGGGGGAGATGGCGTGGATATTACAGTGGGGGAGATGGCGTGGATATTACAGTGGGGGAGATGGTGTGGATATTACAGTGGGGACTATATGGTGGTGGAATTTTCACAGGTTTTTGCAAATTCAATTATTATTTGCGCGACTCTCATCCGAGGAACGATCCGATGCGCGACTCTCATCCGAGGAACGATCCGATGCGCGACTCTCATCCGAGGAACGATCCGATGCGCGACTCTCATCCGAGGAACGATCCGATGCGCGACTCTCATCCGAGGAACGATCCGATGCGCGACTCTCATCCGAGGAACGATCCGATGCACCCCTAGTGACTTGGTGTCCCAGAATTCTAGGAAGTAAACAAAGGAAACCCCAGCTGCTATGTTTTCACGCATAGAACGTGGAAACAAGGCTCAGAGACTTAACTATGCAGGAAAACAAAGTAACTGGGGTGCAGAAAAATGGCAGCAGGTGCTCTGGACTGAGGAGTCAAAATGTGAAATATTTGGCTGTAGCAGGAGGCAGTTTGTTGGGGGGGGGGTGGCTGGACAGCGGTACAATAATGAGCGTCCGCAGCCAACTGTGAAGCATGGTGGAGGTTCCTTGCAAGTCTGCGGCTGCATTTCTGCAAATGGATTTGATTTGATCAGGCTCAATGGGGTCCTCAATGCTGAGAAATACAGGCAGATCTTTATCCATCATGCCATACCATCAGGGAGGCGTGTGATTGGCCCCAAATTTATTCTGCAGCAGAACAACCACCCCAAAACATACAGCCAATATTATTACGAGCCATCTTCAGTGTAAAGAAGAACAAGGAGTCCTGGAAAGTGATGGTTTGGCCCCCACAGAGCCCTGATCTCACCATCATGGAGTCTGTCTGGGATGACATGAAGAGACAGAAGGATTTGTCTACCTAGAAGAATTGATGCTGTTTTGAAGGCAAAGGAGGGGGGGGGGGGGGTCACACTAAATATTGATTTGGATTTCTCTTCTGTTCATTTACTTTCCATGTTGTTAATTGATAAAAATAAACTATTAACACTTCTAAGAACACCGTGCTAGTAGCGGGTTGGACCCCCTTTTGCCATCATTCTTCCTGGCATAGATACAACAAGGTGTTAAACATTCCTCAGAGATTTTGGTCCATAGTGACATAATAGCATCACACAGTTGCTGCAGATTTGTCGGCTGCACAGCCATGATGCAAATCTCCCCTTCCACCACATCCCAAAGGTGCTCTATTGGATGAGATGTGGTGAGTGTGGAGGCTATTGGATGAGATGTGGTGAGTGTGGAGGCTATTGGATGAGATGTGGTGAGTGTCGAGGCTATTGGATGAGATGTGGTGAGTGTCTCTATTGGATGAGATGTGGTGAGTGTCTCTATTGGATGAGATGTGGTGAGTGTCTCTATTGGATGAGATGTGGTGAGTGTCTCTATTGGATGAGATGTGGTGAGTGTCTCTATTGGATGAGATGTGGTGAGTGTCTCTATTGGATGAGATGTGGTGAGTGTCTCTATTGGATGAGATGTGGTGAGTGTCTCTATTGGATGAGATGTGGTGAGTGTCTCTATTGGATGAGATGTGGTGAGTGTGGAGGCCATTGGAGTGCAGAGACCTCATTGTCCAGTGGTGAGATGATTGGAGCTTTGTGACATGGTGCATTATCCTGCTGGAAGGAGCCATCAGAAGATGGGGACACTGTAGTCATAAAAGGGATGGACATGGTCAGCAACAATACTCAGGTAGGTCGTGGGGTTTAAACCATGATCAGTTGGTACTAAGGGGCCCAAAGTGTGCCAAGAAAATATCCCCAACACCATTACACCACCACCAGTCAGGATGCAGGATGGATCCATGATTCCATGTTTACACCAAATTCTGACCCAACCATCTGAATGTCGCAGCTGAAACCGAGACTCATCAGACCAGGCAACGTTTTTCCAATCTTCTATTGTACAATTTTGGTGATCCTGTGCGAATTGTAGCCTCAGTTTCCTGTTCTTAGCTGACAGGAGTGGCACCCGGTGTGGTCTTCTGCTGCTGTAGCCCATCTACTTCAAGGTTCGATGTGTTGTGCCTTCAGAGATGGTATTCTGCATACCTTGGATGTAACAAGTGGTTATTTGAGTTACTGTTGCCTTTTATCATCTGGAACCAGTCTGCCCATTCTCCTCTGACATCAACAAGGCATTTTCCTCCACACAGCTGCCACTCACTGGATATTTTCTCTTTTTCGGACCATTCTCTGTAAACCCGAGAGATGGATGTGTGTGAAAATCCCAGGAGATGAGCAGTTATTGAAATACTCAGACCAGCCCTTCAACAAGTCAGGTGACGGTGGCAAGCGGCACCTGGGCGACAGGCTGCATCTGGGCGGCAGGTGACAGTGGCAAGACGCATCTGGGTGGCAAGCTGCTTCTGGGGGGCAGGCGACGGTGGCAAGCTGCACCTGGGTGGCAAGCTGCACCTGGGGGGGCAGGCGACGGCGGCAAGACGCATCTGGGTGGCAAGCTGCTTCTGGGGGGCAGGCGACGGTGGCAAGCTGCACCTGGGTGGCAAGCTGCACCTGGGGGGGCAGGCGACGGCGGCAAGACGCATCTGGGTGGCAAGCTGCACCTGGGGGGCAGGCGACGGCGGCAAGACGCATCTGGGTGGCAAGCTGCACCTGGGGGGCAGGCGACGGCGGCAAGACGCATCTGGGTGGCAAGCTGCACCTGGGGGGCAGGCGACAAGACGCATCTGGGTGGCAAGCTGCACCTGGGGGGGGGGCAGGCGACGGTGGCAAGACTCATCTGGGTGCCAAGCTGCACCTGGGGGGGCAGGCAACGGCGGCAAGTAGCATCTGGGGGGCAAACTGCTACTCGGGTGGCAAGCGCCGGCGGCAAGACGCATCTGGGTGGCAAGCGCCGGCGGCAAGACGCATCTGGGTGGCAAGCGCCGGCGGCAAGACGCATCTGGGTGGCAAGCGCCGGCGGCAAGACGCATCTGGGTGGCAAGACGCATCTGGGTGGCAAGCTGCATCTGGGGAGCCAGCGACGGCGGCAAGACGCATCTGGCTGGCAAGCTGCATCTGGGGGGCAGGCGACGGCGGCAATACGCATCTGGGTGGCAAGCCGCATCTGGGCGGCAAGCTGCACCTGGGCGGCAAGCTTCTTCTGGGGGGCAGGTGACGGTGGCAAGCTGCTTCTGGGAGGCAGGTGACAGCAGCAAGACACATCTGGGTGGCAAGCTGCACCTGGGGGGCAGGCAACGGCAGCAAGACGCATCTGGGTGGCAAACTGCACCTGGGGGGGCAGGCGGCAAGACGCATCTGGGTGGTAAGCTGCATCTGGGGGGCAGGCAACGGCAGCAAGACGCATCTGGGTAGCAAGCTGCACCTGGGGGGCAGGCAACGGCAGCAAGACGCATCTGGGTGGCAAACTGTACCTGGGGGGGGCAGGCGGCAAGACGCATCTGGGTGGCAAACTGCACCTGGGGGGGGGAGGCGACGGCAGCAAGACACATCTGGGTGGCAAGCTGCTTCTGGGAGGCAGGTGACAGCAGCAAGACACATCTGGGTGGCAAGCTGCACCTGGGGGGCAGGCAACAGCAGCAAGACGCATCTGAGTGGCAAACTGTACCTGGGGGGGGCAGGCGGCAAGACACATCTGGGTGGCAAGCTGCACCTGGGGGGCAGGCGACGGCAGTAAGACACATCTGGGTGGCAAGCTGCACCTGGGGGGCAGGCGACGGCAGCAAGACGCATCTGGGCGGCAAGCTGCACCTGGGTGGCAAGCTCCATCTGGGCAGCAAGACGCACCTGGGCGGCATGCTGCTTCTGGGGGGCAGGCGATGGTGGCAAGCTACTTCTGGGAGGCAGGTGACGGTGGCAAGCGGCATCTCAGCTGTATAGACACAACAATCCGCTTTCCAACGCAGGACGTGGAGAACGTTTATGCAGCATGTTGCATTACACCATAGTGCACCTCAACGTGCAGAGAAGGAATGTGGCGTCAGGTTCAATAAAGTTAAATAAAAAAGCTGCTTTTTACAATGCAGCAGGTGTCGCATACGCACATTATGGGCACCTTATATGAATGAGCCCCCTGAGGCTGACCTGTCAGTAGGATTGGTATTGAGCCCATCACCCCCTCACATCTATAGGTCACACTGTATACACACAGGAGGCCGCTCTCCTCACACATTACCTCCCGGGCTCCGGACCTCCTCTCCGGTCCTCTCACACCTCCACCGCCCGCTCTCTCAACCGGGCCGCCTGACGTCACGATCATATGACCGGGGCTGAGGGGTGGGCGGAGCGTCCTGTCACATGCGAGAGATTTACTTCCTGGCTGCGTTGCTTGAAACGTCGCCATGGAAACCAGAATGTTCTGCACTTCCTGTTATGCTCAGTCTCCATGTGTATCCAATGTTGTGTTCTTCTTTCCTGATCTCCCCACCCTACCTGAATAAAAGTATTATTTTATATATATATATATATATATATATATTTATATATATATACAGCCCTTTTTTTCAGCGGGAACGCAGATCTGGTGTCCTATCGAATACTGTCCCTCGTCGGATAGTGTCCGCCGTGTACTGCGCATGCGCAGTACGGATGACAAGCAGATTCCGAAAATATCCAAAGATGAACAGCGCCTGCGCCGTTAGTCCAGTTTCAAGCCCCACCATCCAAGTGGACATAGAGTTAGAATAAAAAAGAGCCGAGCGAAGCCAGGCCGTGCCGAAGCGTGGCGAGCGAAGCGAGCCCGTGAAGGGCCCTCTAACTATGTGCAGCCCTATGTCCACTTGGATGGTGGGGCTTGCACCTGGACTCACGGCGCAGGCGCCGTTCATCTTCGGAGATTTTCGGAATCTCCTTGTCCTCCATAATGCGCAAGCGCTGCGCCTGTGCAGTACGGGGCTGACACTATCAGATGCCCGGACACCTTTTGACAGAACACCGGCACCTCCAGCACTGAATGTATGTACTGGCAAGGGGGGGTGGAGGGTCTATTGTTGCTGGCTGCTGGGGTATCTATTGTCACAGGTGGGGATCTGTTTTTGTGTGGGGGTCTATTGTTGCTGGGTAAGTCTACTGTTGCTGGTGGGGGGGGGGTCTTATCTTGCAGGGGGGTCAATTATTGCTGGGTTGGATCTACTGTTGAGGGACAGGTCTATTGTTGCTAGCTGCTGAAGGGTCTATTGTTGCTTGGGTGGTATTTTGTTGTAGGGGTCCATTGTTACTGGGGTGGTACTTTGTTTTGGGGGGTCCATTGTTGCTGGGGGAAAGTCTTTTACTGTGTGGGGGATCTGTTGTTGCTGGGGGGTCCTTTGTTTCTGGGGTGGAGTCAATTGTTTATGGGGTGGGGTCTATTGTTTCTGCAGTAGGGTCTATTGTTTCTGTGGTGGGGTCTATTGTTTCTGCAGTAGGGTCTATTGTTTCTGGGGTGGGGTCTATTGTTTCTGCAGTAGGGTCTATTGTTTCTGTGGTGGGGTCTATGGGATCTGTTTTATTATCTTTCTTGTTTTCATTAACAAATTTCATAGAATTACTGAGTAGCACAAAATACTTGGTTCTGTATTCTCTGAAAGGTGCTGTACTGGGAGGTGGGTAGGGGGTGGAACCAAGGGATGGTGCTCAGAGACAGGTAGGGGGTGGAGACGAAGGGGGACTCGGAAGGGTGGAGTTCCGGCACCTATTCCCTGAGAAAAAAAGCCCTGTATATATATATATATATATATATATATATAGCTATATATATATATACATATATATATATATAGATATTTATAGTCCTTGGTCATTGTCTCTGTATGTAAAAATAAATAAAACACATACCGATCTATGGTGTCCGGCCTTGTTCTCCTTTGAGGCCAATATTCATCTTCGTCCCTCGGCTTCCTTGCATTAGCGATCGGCTCAGGAGCGTTTGGATCAAATCCACCACCAGGAAGCTGTCCATGCATAGGCTGCCTATGATTGGCGGTGTGCAGTGTCGGCTTTCTGGCAGGTTCAAACCGAACACGCCCGAGCCCTTTTTAATGCCGAGTACACACAATCAGATTATCGGACGAATTTTCGCCAGTTTTTTGGCATTTGTTTAAAACAAGTGGCTGCATTTGATGGGCACAAGTGGCTGCATTTGATGAGCACAAGTGGCTGCATTTGATGGGCACAAGTGGCTGCATTTGATGGGCACAAGTGGCTGCATTTGACAGGCACAAGTGACTGCATTTGATGAGCACAAGTGGCTGCATTTGATGGGCACAAGTGGCTGCATTTGATGGGCACAAGTGGCTGCATTTGACAGGCACAAGTGACTGCATTTGATGAGCACAAGTGGCTGCATTTGATGGGCACAAGTGGCTGCATTTGACAGGCACAAGTGACTGCATTTGATGAGCACAAGTGGCTGCATTTGATGAGCACAAGTGGCTGCATTTGATGGGCACAAGTTGCTGCATTTGACAGGCACAAGTGGCTGCATTTGATGGGCACAAGTGGCTGCATTTGACAGGCACAAATGGCTGCATTTGATAGGCACAAGTGGCTGCATTTGACGGGCACAGTGGCTGCATTTTGATGGGGGATGTTCAGTATGTTTCAGTTCGTTTGCGCCCCCCCCCCCCCAGCGTCACAGCTGGGTTCACGACCCCTTGCCCTATATGCACGAGCAAACCTACTAAGTCCAGGAGCACAGCAGCAGCTCACCAGTCCCAGCAATATTGCAGCTTACCATCTGGTCACACACAGCTACCCTGTTTCCACGAAAATAAGACCTAGCGTGATTGTCGATGATGGCTGCAATATAAGCCCTACCCCCCAAATAAGCTCTACCCTGTTTACCCGAAAATAAGCCCTACCCTGAAAATAAGACCTACAAGGACTTTAACTAGGGCTTATTTGGGGGGGTAGGGCTTATATTGCAGCCATCACCGACAATCACGCTAGGTCTTATTTTCGGGGAAACAGGGTATTAGTACGCACCCATGTGACTGTCAGCACCCCTGAACTCAGCACTAAGGATCCTGCCAATATGCAGCATTGGTGGTGCACACCAGACAGCGATGTGCACTCTCCAGTCCCCCTCACGGCAAGAGGAAGTTATGCCATGTACAGCCTGGGAAAATGCAGACCCTTTGCCCTCCTCCCAGCAATATCGTCTCTGGGGTATGTAGTTCAAAAGCTTTAGATCACCACAGCACAGTCTCTCCTCCGGACTACAGTTCCTACAGTGCATTGCTGCCCGATTCTATTGAACTCTTCTTGCTCAGCAGCTCCCTCCTATTGCTGATATGCTGTTGAACCAGTTCACCGCTGCAGCAGTTACAGAGAACACCTGCAGCCAGTGTTTCTCTCACTCTCAATTCTTATCCAAGCACCTGGCTACACAGGTAGGCTGCTTTCACACTGGGGCGGTTTGCAGGCGCTATTGCGCTAAAAATAGCGCCTGCAAACCGACCCGAAACAGCTGCTGCTGTGTCTCCAGTGTGAAAGCCCTGAGGGCTTTCACACTGGAGCGGTGCGCTAGCAGGACGGTAAAAAAAGTCCTGCTAGCAGCATCTTCGGAGCGGTGAAGGAGCGGTGTATTCACCGCTCCTATACCGCTCCTACCCATTGAAATCAATGGGACACCGCGGGGATACCGCCGGCATAGCGCTGCATCGGCGCTTTGCGGGGGGTTTTTAACCCTTTTGCGGCCGCTAGCGGGGGTTAAAACCACCCCGCTAGCGGCCGCATACCGCGGCTAAAACGATGGTAAAGCAGCGCTAAATATAGCGCTGCTTTACCGTCGCCGCCCGCACCGCCCCAGTGTGAAGCCGGCCGTATGGACACATCAGGGATGTATTAGACCCCTAATGTCCACTCTGCCCTCTAGCTCAGGACTGTGCTTGGTTAGACGTTTACCAGGTTTTAAGCCAGGAGTTTGACAGCTCTGAACCCCGGAAATGCTCAGAACTGAGTGCTTCCAGGTTCATCGATCGCAGTGCAGATCGGGAGCTGGCTGAAAAAAATGGTTTTAACCACTTGAAGCAGAGGCCATATGTATACAGATTGTGGATGGCAATTGGTTAAATCCGGTCAGGTTTTATATTTTGAATTTTGTTTGCTGTGGTCTCTTATCCTCCCACCTGTCTGAGTTTCTGAATATCACCTGAGCTCCCAGGAACCTTGGAGTCCCTGCAGTGAAGTATAATCTCTAGGACCGGGGCCCCTGGAGAGCACATCCAGGGCAGAGGAGGTAGAGGAGAAGGCGCAGTGCGTTTTTTGTTTTGATGACTGCCGGACTGTGTATACAAAACATGATAACGCCAACTAATGCCACTCGCTGGTCGTATTATGTAGACACGATGGTGTATTGTGAAGGGTGACTTTATTCTTACCGCAGCCAAAAGAATAGATTGGCCTGAAAAATAAAAGAAACACTCAACTAAACCTGGGCTCCTATCCCAAGTGTATATCTACTTTATAAATATAATACTAAAAGCATAAAATGAAGTAGATCTACTTTACAAATAGAAGAGCATAAAATGTATTAGATCTACTTTATAAATATAATACTTAAAGAACAACATTTTATTAGATCTACCGTATTTATCGGCGTATAACACGTGCCGGTGTATAACACGCACCCCAAGTTTAGGAGGGAATTTTAAGGAAAAAAACTTTTAGGAGGGAAGTTTAAGGAAAAAAAAACTTACATTTAAAGGCCCATCAATGCAGCCTTATCAGTGTCATTTGCAGCCTTGTCAGTGCAGCCTTGTCAGTGCAGCCTTGCCCCCAGTGTCCATTGCAGCCTTGTCAGTGCAGCCTTGTCCCAGTGCAGCCTTGTCAGTGCAGCCTTGTCCCAGTGCAGCCTTGTCAGTACAGCATTGCCCCAGTGCAGCCTTGTCAGTGCATCCTTGCCCCCAGTGTTTATTGCAGCCTTGTCAGTGCAGCCTTGTCAGTACAGCATTGCCCCAGTGCAGCCTTGTCAGTGCAGCCTTGCCCCCAGTGTCCATTGCAGCCTTGTCAGTGCAGCCTTGCCCCAGTGCAGCCTTGTCAGTACAGCATTGCCCCAGTGCAGCCTTGTCAGTGCATCCTTGCCCCCAGTGTCCATTGCAGCCTTGTCAGTGCAGCCTTGTCAGTACAGCCTTGCCCCAGTGCAGCCTTGTCAGTGCAGCCTTGCTCCAGTGCAGCCTTGTCAGTGCAGCCTTGCCCCCAGTGTCCATTGCAGCCTTGTCAGTGCAGCCTTGCCCCAGTGCAGCCTTGTCAGTGCAGCCTTGCTCCAGTGCAGCCTTGTCAGTGCAGCCTTGCCCCCAGTGTCCATTGCAGCCTTGTCAGTGCAGCCTTGCCCCAGTGCAGCCTTGTCAGTGCAGCCTTGCCCCAGTGCAGCCTTGTCAGTGCAGCCTTGCCCCAGTGCAGCCTTGTCAGTGCAGCCTTGCTCCAGTGCAGCCTTGTCAGTGCAGCCTTGCTCCAGTGCAGCCTTGTCAGTGCAGCCTTGCCCCAGTGTCCATTGCAGCCTTGTCAGTGCAGCCTTGCCCCAGTGCAGCCTTGTCAGTGCAGCCTTGCCCCAGTGCAGCCTTGTCAGTGCAGCCTTGCTCCAGTGCAGCCTTGTCAGTGCAGCCTTGCCCCAGTGCAGCCTTGTCAGTGCAGCCTTGCCCCAGTGCAGCCTTGTCAGTGCATCCTTGCCCCCAGTGTTTATTGCAGCCTTGTCAGTGCAGCCTTGTCAGTACAGCATTGCCCCAGTGCAGCCTTGTCAGTGCAGCCTTGCCCCCAGTGTCCATTGCAGCCTTGTCAGTGCAGCCTTGCCCCAGTGCAGCCTTGTCAGTACAGCATTGCCCCAGTGCAGCCTTGTCAGTGCAGCCTTGCCCCCAGTGTCCATTGCAGCCTTGTCAGTGCAGCCTTGCCCCAGTGCAGCCTTGTCAGTGCAGCCTTGCTCCAGTGCAGTCTTGTCAGTGCAGCCTTGCCCCCAGTGTCCATTGCAGCCTTGTCAGTGCAGCCTTGCCCCAGTGCAGCCTTGTCAGTGCAGCCTTGCCCCAGTGCAGCCTTGTCAGTGCAGCCTTGCCCCAGTGCAGCCTTGTCAGTGCAGCCTTGCCCCAGTGCAGCCTTGTCAGTGCAGCCTTGCTCCAGTGCAGCCTTGTCAGTGCAGCCTTGCTCCAGTGCAGCCTTGTCAGTGCAGCCTTGCCCCCAGTGTCCATTGCAGCCTTGACAGTGCAGCCTTGCACCAGTGCAGCCTTGTCAGTGCAGCCGTGCCCAGTGCAGCCTTGTCAGTGCAGCCTTGCTCCAGTGCAGCCTTGTCAGTGCAGCCTTGCCCCAGTGCAGCCTTGTCAGTGCAGCCTTGCCCCAGTGCAGCCTTGTCAGTGCAGCCTTGCCCCAGTGCAGCCTTGTCAGTGCAGCCTTGCCCCAGTGCAGCCTTGTCAGTGCAGCCTTGCCCCCAGTGTCCATTGCCGCAGTGCAACCTTGTCAGTGCAGCCTTGTAGGCATTTAAAATTGGCCCTGCTGAGATTGCCGCCGAGACTGGGCGGAGCAGAGCAAACGCCGCCGAGATCGCAGGGACTGGGCGGAGCCAAGATACACATAGCCGAGTGCACTCGGCTCTTCTTGGCTCCACTCACAGTCACGCCCAGTCCCGCCCTATGATGGACATAACACAGGTCCAATGGCGGGACTGGGCGTGACTGTGAGCGGAGCCGAGAAGAGCCGAGTACACTCGGCTATGTGTATCTGGGCGGTGATCGCTCTGCTCCGCTAATCCACAATCAGCGGAGATCGACAGGAATCGATCGGGATCGGCGTATAACACGCACCCACGATTTTCCTCTGATTTTAAGGGGAAAAAAGTGCGTGTTATACGCCGATAAATACAGTACTTTATATATATATAAAGTACTGCTGCTAAAAGGAGCTGTGCTTTGCCGTTAATGTGGCCCACGCCCCAGTGTGAAAGGGTCCTTAGTGAACAAACAGCAGCATGAAAGCCAAGTAACATAATGATGGGGCACTACTCCTCCCACTCATACCAATGATGGGGCTCTGTCCCCCCCCCCCACTCATACCAATGATGGGGCGTTGTCCCCCCCCACTCATACCAATAATGGGGCACTATTCCTCCCACTAATACCAATGATGGGGCACTATTCCTCCCACTCATACCAATGATGGATGGGGCACTGTCCCCCCCCCCACTCATACCAATGGTAGGGCACTATTCCTCCCACTCATACCAATGATGGGGAACTATTCCTCCCACTCATACCAATGATGGGGCACTATTCCTCCCACTCATACCAATGATGGGGCACTGTCCCCCCCACTCATACCAATGATGGGGCACTGCCCCCCCACTCATACCAATAATGGGGCACTATTCCTCCCACTCCTACCAATGATGGGGCACTGCCCCCCCCCCCACTCATACCAATTATGGGGCACTGTCCCCCCCACTCATACCAATAATGGGGCACTATTCCTCCCACTCATACCAATGATGGGGAACTGCCCCCCCCCACTCGTACCAATGATGGGGCACTGTCCCCCCCGCTCATACCAATAATGGGGCACTATTCCTCCCACTCATACCAATGATGAGTTCTCCCAGTGTACTATGATTAGCCGTCCCCCATCACGAAGTGTCCGCTGTGTACTGCGCATGCGCAGTACACAGGACACCCATATTCCAAAAATTGCCGAGGGTGAACGGCGCCTGCGCCGTGAGTCCACTTTCAAGCCCCACCATCCAAGTGGACATAGAGTTAGAATAGAGTGCCCGAAGTGAGCCCGCGAGGGGCCCTCTAGTTTTGACTAACCCTATGTCCGCTTGGATGGTGGGGGCTTCACCTCGACTCACGGCGCAGGCGCCGTTCATCTTCCAACAATTTCCGAAAATCTTCATGCTCCGTCCATGCGCTGCGCATGTGCAGTACACTTCGGACACCTGGTGACAGCCGGACACTTTGTGATAGAACACTGGCTCACACGTGAGATCTGGGAGCTGGAGAATGAATCTGCTGGTGGCAGCGGTTTACCATGGAGCTCTAGCGATGTCATGGCGTAAATGTAACCGATGCCCTCTTTTTTTTGCTGTGAAGCCTGAGATCAAATTATTTTTTTTTGATCTCAGGCTTTCCAGCAGAGAGGAAAGATGTGGGGACTTATAGACCGCATATCTTTCCATAAAGAGGACCTGTCATGCCTTATTCCTATTACAAGGGATGTTTACATTCCTTGTAATAGGATTAAAGTTATAAAAACAAAAAAAATGTAAAGGAAAAAAAGGGATAGTGTAAAAAAAAAAATTTAATAATAATATATATATATTATATATATATATATATATATGTATATATACATTTTTATATATATATATATATATATATTTATATATATATATATATATACATACACACATAGGCCCCCCACCCTATGTGATTGAGTATGGGGTACATTGTACCCCTACGCCTAAAAAAAAAAAAAAAAGTGTCAAAAATACAAAACACATTACACAGGTTTTTAATAAATATATATACACATATATACATATACACACACATATACATATATTATAATATATATTATTATAGATAGATATCTATATATAATTTATTTATTTAATAATTAAAGCGCATCCATCCCTTCGTGCTTGCATGCAGAAGCAAACGCATACGTAGGTTGCGCCGGCATATGTAAATGGCATTTAAACCACACATGAGGTATGGCCGCGAACGTTAGTGTGAGAGCAATAATTCTAGCTCTAAACCTCCACTGTAACTCTAAACTGGCAACCTGTAAAAAAATTTAAAACATAGCCTATGGAGATGTTTAAGTACCGAAGTTTGGCGCCATTCCACGAGTGTTCAATTTTAAAGCGTGACATGTTAGTTATCGATTTACTCGACGTAACATTCTCTTTTACATTATACAAAAAAATTGTTGTAAATATTGTGTTGTTTTTTTTAATCAATTAAAAAAAATTTCCCCCTACAAAAAAATTGCGTTTGAAAAATCGCTGCGCAAATACAGTGTGATATATATATATTTATTGGGGATTCTGATTAATTTTCTAGCAATAAAATGAAGATTTTTACATGTAGCAGAGGAATGCCAGATTTGGCCTGGTATGGAAGTGGGTAAAGCAGAGGCCCTAGAGAATAAAGTGGTGGGTTTTGTGATGTATGTCACAAGGTGTTTGCGTAGTGTTTTTTTTAAATGCAATTTATTGGGGGGGGGGGGGGGCACGCACACACACAATTTTTTTTTTAGTCAAACATAAAAGATGATGTTACGCTGAGTAACTAGATACCAAACATGTCATGCTTTAAATTTCACACCCTCATGCAACGGCTTCAAAGACATCAATTTTACAGTCCAAAAGCATCAGGTTAAGGCAGGCCCTATTGAATATTGATTGATAAAACTGGGTTCAAGTGTTGACTGCCAAAAGGCGGCCAGAGCCTGATGCTTTGGACTGTATTTCCTCTCACTGTCGGTTGACTTCCAGCAGAGAATTTACTCCTGCTTGACACCAGATGTACACTGTTCTCCATAAGGGACTGCCCCTGAGGAAAGGACAAGATCCTGAAACGCGTCAAGCCTGATCTCTACTTAGGAGACTACATCATTGTCATTTCTTGTTCTTGTTTTGATATTGTTCTTAACTAGTCAATTGCATTGTTTATATACATATTGACTTTTTAACCACTTGCCTACCAGGCACGAACACCTCCTTCCTGACCAAGCCATTTTTCAGCTTTCAGCGCTGTCGCATTTTGAATGACAATTGCCAAATACATTTTTTATCATTTTTTCCCCACAGATAGAGCTTTATTTTGGTGGTATTTGATCACCTCTATGGTTTTTATTTCTTGCGCTATAAACAAAAGAAGAGGGACAAGTTTGAAAAAACATAATATTTTTTACTTTTTATTATAATAAATATCCAATTTTTTTTTAACAAATTTTTTCCTCAGTTTAGGCCGATACGTACTCTTCTACATATTTTTGGTAAAAAAAAATCACAATAAGCGTATATTGATTGGTTTGCGCAAAAGTTATAGCGTCTACAAAATAGGGGATAGATTTATGACATTTTTATTTATTATTTTTTTTTTTACTAGTAATGGCGGCGATCTGCGATTTTAATCGTGACTGCGACATTGCGGCGGACATATCGGACACTTTTGACACATTTTTGGGACCATTCACATTTATACAGCGATCCGTGCTCTAAAAATGCAGTGATTACTGTATAAATGTGACTGGCAGGGAAGGGGTTAACACTAGGGGGCGCTGCAGGGGTTAATATGTTCCCTATGTTAGTGATTCTAACTGTGGGGGGAGGGGGGGGGACTGACTGGGGGAGGGGACCGATCGGTGTCCCTATGTACAAGGGACACACCATCGGTCTCCTCTCCAGTGACAGGACGTGGATCTGTGTGTTTACATACACAGATCCACGTCCTGCTCAGTTACTGGGCAATCGCGGGTGCACGCGCCCCCTAGTGGCCAAAATGGTAGCGCCGTCATATGACGGCGGCCCGCCACAGGAGCTGCACCGCTCCGCCGTCTTTTGACAGTGGGCGGTTGGCTACTAGTTAAAATACTTAATAAATTATGTTACTATAGACTTGGTTTTTGTACTTACACTTAGTTGCCTTCAAAGTCCCAACCCTCTTTTTGGGGGACCTCTCTTTATACATTTATGTATGGGATGGTGGCAATGCTTCAGTCCACTTTTGGTGAAATTTCTTTCTGATGTTTACATCTGGGTAACCCAAGTTGCCAGGTCATCGCTTCCAGGTTACCATAGTGGAGAGCCGATGTTTACATCGGGGTAACCCGTGATGCCAGGTCATCACTTCCCAGTTACCATAGTGGAAAGCTGATCAAAGCTGATCTTGGCTTTGTTTGACTGTCTGACCAGGGGACTTACTAAAACATTTAATGTGAAAATGGCTTAATGTAGCTTAACGTGTAATAAAGTGCCTAAACCTCAATCAATTTCCCTGAAATTTTTCACAGCCTAAGATCTCAACTTCCCAAACCTATCCAAGAAGTTTCATGCGATTCGGAGTTCCACAAGGCAAATTAAGGACATTAAGCTTGTTTTTTTGGGGAGCTTAATGTGGCTTAACGTACAAAAAAGACCTTAAATGTTAACCAATTTCCTCCAAACTTCACACAATAGAAGACTCTATCCATGCCAACATATTCTGAAAATGTCAGCTCATTTGGTTAATCACACCAAAAGTTATTCACGTTAAGCTATATTTTACAATACTAAAACATTTAATGTGAAAATGGCTTAATGTAGCTTAACGTGTAATAAAGTGCCTAAACCTCAATCAATTGCCCTGAAACTTTGCACAGCCTAAGATCTCAACTTCCCAAACCCATCCGAGAAGTTTCATGCGATTCGGTGTTCCACAAGGCAAACTAGGCACGTTAAGCTTGTTTTTTGGAGAGCTTAACGTACAAAAAATACCTTAAATGTTAACCAATTTTCCCCAAACTTCACACAATAGAAGACTCTATCAATTCCAACATATTCTGAAAGTTTCAGCTGATTTGGTTAATCACACCAAAAGTTATTCACATTAAGCTATATTTTACAATGCTAAAACATTTAATGTGAAAATGGCTTAATGTAGCTTAATGTAGCTTAACGTGTAATAAAGTGCCTAAACCTCAATCGATTGCCCTGAAACTTTGCACAGCCTAAGATCGCAACTTCCCAAACCCATCTGAGAAGTTTCATGCGATTCGGTGTTCCACAAGGCGAACGAGGAACATTAAGCTTGATTTTTGGGAGCTTAATGTGGCTTAACGTACAAAAAAGACCTTAAATGTTAACCAATTTCCTCCAAACTTCACACAATAGAAGACTCTATCCATGCCAACATATTTTGAAAATTGCAGCTCATTTAGCAAATCACACCAAAAGTCATTCACATTAAGCTATATTTTACAATGCTAAAACGTTTAATGTAAAGAGCTTAACGTACCATAATGTGCCTTAACCTCCATCAATTGTCTTGAAACTTTGCACAGCCTAAGTTCTCAACCTTTCAACCCCATCCAAGAAGTTTCATGCGATTCGGTGTCCCACAAGGTAAACTAGGGACATTAAGCTTGATTTTTGGGGAGCTTAATGTGGCTTAACGTACAAAAAAGACCTTAAATGTCAACCAATTTCCCCCAAACTTCACGCAAAAGTGAAAGTTTCAGCTGATTTGGTTAATCACACCAAAAGTTATTCACATTAAGCTATATTTTACAATGCTAAAACATTTAATGTGAAAATGGCTTAACCACTTGCCGACCGGCGCACGACGATGTACGTCAACAGAATAGCACGGACAGGCATAAGGGCGTACAGGTACGTCCCCTTTAAGATGCCGCCGTGCCATCGGGCGTGCGCTCGCGGCGGTCGGGACCCCCGTGAGGCCGGTCGCGGGTCTCGCGGACTCGATTGCCGCGGGGATACCCGAGATCGTCTCACGGGAAGGCTGAACGGGGAGATGCGAAAAAAACAGCATCTCCCCATTCTGCCTAGCAACTAGTGACGCTGATCTCTGCTCCCTGTGATTGGAGCAGAGATCAGCATTCACTAGCTGACAGCCACGCCCCCCCACAGTAAGAAACACACCTCTAGGCACACTTAACCCCTACACTGCCACCTAGTGGTTAACCCCTTCACTGCCAGTGTCATTTACACAGGAATCAATGCATTTAAATAGCAGTTGTGTCCGCCATAATGTCGCAGTCACAATAAAAATCGCTGATCGCCACCATTACTAATGAAAAAAAATATTAATAAAAATGCTATAAAACTATCCCCTATCTTGTAAACGCTATAACTTCTGCGCAAACCAATCAATAATCGCTTATTACGATTTTTTTTACCAAAAATATGTAGAAGAATACGTATCGGCCTAAACTTAGGAAAAAAATGTTTTTTTATATATTTTTGGGGATATTTATTATAGCAAAAAAAAAAAAAAAGAATGCGTTTTATTCAAAATTGTCGCACTTTTTTGTTTATAGCGCAAAAAATAAAAACCGCAGGGGCGATCAAATACCACCAAAAGAAAGCTCTATTTGTGGGAAAAAAAGGACGTAAATTTCGTTTGGAAGCCACGTCGCTAGACCGCACAATTGTCAGTTAAAGCGACGCAGTGCCGAATCGCAAAAAGGGGCCTGGTCCTTTGGCTGCAAATTGGTCCGGTCTGAAAGTGGTTAATGTAGCTTAACATGTAATAAAGTGCCTAAACCTCAATCAATTGCCCTGAAACTTTGCACAGCCCAAGATCTCAACTTCCCAAACCTATTCAAGAATTCCAGTTCATTTGGTAAATCACCCCAAAAGTTATTCACCATTTTTTTTACAATCCTTAACCAGTTGCAGACTTTGGGCGCATTAGACACGCCCAAAAACATGTCATTAATGTACACAGATCATGTCTAGTACATCCAGTCCTTCTGCTCTGCTGCTGGGACCCTTCCCTGCCTCTGTACCCAACAATTCAGCAGGAACTGTCTAAAAATAGAAGCAGACTGGCAATGTTTATCAACAACCACATCACAGAAAGTTACATTGAAACATTGTATCAATTGTAACTTTCTGTGTTTTGCATTCACAGAGCAAAGGGATGAACTTCGATTTGAAGGTGAAGAGAGTTAAAGCAACCTTGACATGTAAATAAAACATTTTTTTTTCTAATTAAATGTTCCTCTGTTGAACTCCTAATTAACCCTTTAGTTTTCTTTAATCAGCACTGATTAACTCTATATTCTCCTTCTCTATTGAATTGTAATTTTCCTGGTGATTTTTTCTTTTCTATTTTATTAACTAATAGTTAACTTTTTTTCATTTTTTTTGTTTGCTTTGCTTATTAAAAATGTTGACACCTTTTTACATATATATACCGAAAGAAAGAAAAAAAATGCCTTTTGTTTAATTTTATTACACTTAATTGTAAAAATTATTGTTGCAGGACAATATTCACAAAAAAGAAAGCCTTGTTTGTCCTTAAAAAAAAAAATGCATGTATTACGTTGTTAACTTAAGGGGTTAGACAAGCTCAAGCTCAACTCGAGCTGTGGTGAAACTACAAATCCCATCATGCCTCTGCCTCTAGGAGACATGCCTGTGATTGTCAGGGTCTTGCAATGTCATCGCTGGATCTAGATGGGACTCAGGGTAGTGTTAGGGGGGCTGCTGCACACAGAAGGCTTTTTATCTTAATCAGAGGTGGCTCTTTAATTAGGCAAATTAGGCGATTGCCTTAGGCCTCGCCCACAGAAGGGCCTCGCCGTCGAGCGATTGCCTAATTTGCCTCAGGTGCTGTGTTGAGACTGTCTGGCGGCGGGCGCTCTGGGCAGAGTGAGCTAATAGCTCAGCTGAGCCAGCGCCGTGATCCGCGGCGGCGGACGAGCATAGTGGAAGTGTGGTGGGCGTGGCTAAGGCTGCCTGCGTCCAATAGCAGGCTCAACCTCTAGCCCTTCCCCTAAAGTCGGCGACAGCAGCCCCAATGCATGGCGGGAGGCAGGACTCGGGAGCAGCCCTGGAAGAAATACATGCTCGGTGAGTGGAGCTTGTTTGTGATAGAGGCGGAGGCTGGGCGGGATAGCCGTGTCTGTGTGCCCCATTGTGGAGGGGAGTCTGTGGGAGTGGGACTAAAATGTCCAGCATGTGTATGTGGAGGACGAGCAACTAACTTAGTGTGAGGCTGGAGGGGGAAGCATAGCGTATCAGTCCCACTCTCAGTATAACATGTCTGGATGGCTTTGCAGTGTGAGGAGGAGCCCTGAACACCCTGATATGTACACTGTTTCCACATATCCCAATTACCACATGTTAGCCCCCTCCTCCTTCTACTCCTCCTGCCCCCCCCCTCTCCCCCCCTCTACCCCCACTCCCTCTGCCATCTAACCCTCCTATCTCCCCCTTCCATTCCCCCATTGTTTTCTTCACCGTCTTTCTCTTCTCTCCTCACTTGCCACATCCTCTCTCTCCCTCTGTCCTCTCTACCTACATCCCTCTGTCCACTCTCTCCTCACCCCCTCCTATTGTCCAGGCTATCCTCCCCCCTATCCACTCTCTCCTCTCCCCCTCCCCCTGCCTCTGTCCACTCTCTCCTCCCCCCCCTATCATCCAGGCTAACCTCCCCTATCCACTCTCTCATCTCCCCCTGCCTCTGTCCACTCTCTCCTCACCCCCCTATCATCCAGGCTATCCTCCCCTATCTACTCTCTCATCTCCCCCTGCCTCTGTCCACTCTCTCCTCACCCCCCTCCTATCGTCCAGGCTATCCTCCCCTATCCACTCTATCCTCTCCCCCTCCCCCTGCCTCTGTCCACTCTTTCCTCACCCCCTCCTATCGTCCAGGCTATCCTCCCCCTATCCACTCTCTCATCTCCCCCTGCCTCTGTCCACTCTCTCCTCACCCCCTCCTATCGTCCAGGCTATCCTCCCCCCTATCCACTCTCTCATCTCCCCCTGCCTCTGTCGACTCTCTCCTCACCCCCCTCCTATCGTCCAGGCTATCCTCCCCCTATCCACTCTCTCATCTCCCCCTGCCTCTGTCCACTCTCTCCTCACCCCCTCCTATCGTCCAGGCTATCCTCCCCCCTATCCACTCTCTCATCTCCCCCTGCCTCTGTCCACTCTCTCCTCACTCCCCTCCTATCGTCCAGGCTATCCTCCCCCCTATCCACTCTCTCATCTCCCCCTGCCTCTGTCCACTCTCTCCACTCCCCCTCCCCCTGCCTCTGTCCACTCTCTACTCACCCCCCTCCTACTGTTCAGGCTATCCTCCCCCTATCCACTCTCTCCTCTCCCCCTGCCTCTGTCCACTCTCTCCTCTCCCCCTCCCCCTGCCTCTGTCCACTCTCTACTCACCCCCTCCTACTGTCCAGGCTATGCTCCCCCTATCCACTCTCTCCTCTCCCCCTCCCCCTGCCTCTGTCCACTCTCTACTCACCCCCCCTCCTACCCTCCAGGCTATTCTCCCCCCTATCCACTCTCTCCTATCCCCCTCCCCTGCCTCTGCCCACTCTCTCCTCACCCCCTTCTACCCTCCAGGCTATCCTCCCCCTAACCACTCTCTCCTCACCCCCCTCCTACTGTCCAGGCTATCCTCCCCTATCCACTCTCTCCTCTCCCCTCCCCCTGTCCACTCTCTACTCTCTTCTATCCAGGCTATCCTCTCCCCCTCCCTCTCTCTATCCTTTCTCCTCTCCCCCCTCTTATATCCTCTCCCTCTGTCCACGCTAACCTCCACCTCCCCCTATCCACTCCTTCTCCCTTTCTGAGAGTTAGTTCAGCTTTTCATTTTGTGTGAAATGGTGAACTTACTCTTTAAGCCTTCCAAACTATCTCAGGACATGAAAAAAGGCCCTATATGTGCTGCATTCCTCTTACCTACCTGGTGGAAAATTCGGGAGACCTGAGTCCCCAAGAACTCTATCATATACAGATCTAGACCAGCCAGAGGAAGTGGTAAGGCTCCATTGGTTGTTATTGGCTTATAACTTTGATGGATGGCCTCCTTTACCAGTAAGGTAGAGTGCAGGCCCAAGCATTCTACAACAGTGGCTGGTCAAGATTTGCATAATGGAGCACCTAAGGTTTAGGGGTTCAGAGGTATGTGACCATACAACCGCCAACAACAGATGGGACATGGGAAAATGTGGGTGATGTCACTGCTCCAGGCTTTACCAGTGATTGTCAAGTGCCCTCTCCTCTCCCCTGCAGCCAATACTAATTGACACAGTGGATCATGTGACCAGACCAGAGCTAAAAGTCCACGGTTAGGGAGCTCTGATTACTTGCCTTGCCCCTAACACTGACAACCCATGCTATGCCACTGGAGGGGAGAGCCCAGCATCGGGAAGAAGGATGGCGCTGCCACCTCGAGCTGTCAATGTTATCTCTATGTACCACTCACAAATGGCAATCTGCTGACAAGACACTCCCAGGGGAGTGCAGAGCACAGCCTACGAAACAAGGGAAGGGACCGTCTGGGTGAGCTCACCAGTGTGATATGTAATGGAAATTTGTAAGTTCTGTATATAATTTGTATTCTATTTTGTATGTATTGCACACTGCCCTCACTGTTCACACGGCACTATTAATGTTTTCAGTACATGTTTACATTCTTTTGAGTCCTGATTAGAATAAGCCTGCCTATGATACGCCCCTTGTTACCATAAATGAACAATTGTAATATTAATGTGATACCTACGTAATCATGTGTATAAAACCCCTGAATTGCGTCATAATAAAGGAGAACGGTTATTTGGAAAGATGCTGAGCGTATCTTTTGTGTCTGTTCCCTACTGCAGTAGTTATTATTAATTTGGAACCACTAATCAATATGAAGATAGGAGTTGCCTATCTATAAATTTCCAGGACAGGTGGCGAGCTTTTCCCAGGAGGGGTTAAAAGGTGACCCTGAGTATCCGAAACGAGGAGCTTGAGACGATCCGGGAATTTCTGATAATCAGCCGGCTGAGGTAAGCCTTTTGCTTACATTTGAGTTATCAGACTTCCTTGATCGGTAAGGCATTTTCGGGACAAAGGGTACCTATCTTACTCCCCTTAATCGAACTGTATTGATTGGTGGTTATATGTTATGTTATCACTGTCTACTGTCCATCGGAGTGTTATAGATAAGAAAGAGAAGAATAGTACTGTTCACAGGTATATGTAGTACATCTGCTAGAAAAAGTAGTTTAGAGGCAAGAGGGTATAGGCACACGTAGAGAAGACTGGCCAGTCATTATGGGCATTAAATTAAGTAAGGGAATGAAGGGTAAGAGACCCTCAAAAATGCCCAGCGCAAGAGGAGCGCTATATATGAACCGAAGGTGCGGTTCCGCCTATACTGAGCCCCTAGATTAATGGTTAAAGTGGACATGGATCCACAATGGGTAACTGGGTTACCACCAAAGTCCACAGGGACTAAGAATCATGCAGAGTACACAGCTAGAGAAACAGCTATGTGAGCAGGATGGATGAAGGGTGACAATTAACACTAGACAGAAAGGGACATTTTCATGTTAAGTTGTGGGATTAATTTGGAGGTAGGCACTACAACTAGTAAAGTCAAGAAATAGAGAAATTAGAGTTAAAACAAAATATTTTATATGTTGTCAGAGAGGAAAGATGGGATGAGCACTATGGCTGCCCGTCTGATCATAGAAGGTACAGTATGTGAAGTATGGTATTACAATACATTGGATGTAAAGGATATCAGAACAAAATAAGGAAAGCAGAAATTTATCAAGGAAGTATTTAAAAGAGTTAAAAGAATGTGAGAGAATGATATGCATGTGTTGTGTACAAATGGGAAAAATGTAGGCGATTTTAGAGAGATATTTGTGTATGTGTGTGAATGCTGGAACCTTTAGTTCTATCGCTTGTGTGTGTCATATACGCAGATGTGACCCCCTCCTTTGTGCTCTCCTGAAAGAATGTAGCTGGGATGAGAGGTCGGTGATAAGCTGGAAGGACACCATGCCAATTTCAGTTTTTTAGACAAAACATTTATAACTTTATGTGCCGGGTTGACGAATCTAATGAGAAACAATGTGATCACAATTATTTTTGAATCTGTTTTCCAAACATGGTAAAATGAAGGTTACATTTAACCGTGTATTACACAAATTGAATATCCTTTGATAGTGGAAACAGTGCATTTAATAGGGAATTAAGTAAAATTAAGTAATATGTCCCCCTTTAAGGAACGTTATCTGTGGATATATATATTAGGGTGTGATATTGAAATTATCATTTGAGTATTAATTTCTAATTGGAGTTTAACAATTTTATTAATAATATTGATATATTGAAATTGGTTTAGACAACCTTTGATTGGAAATGAAATCCAGGTTAATGGGGAATTTATAAAAATGGTATTAGTTTAGTTCAAGATAACAATTTTGTAATTTTACATTTATTGAGTGGAAAGAAAAAAGATTAAGATGAGGTTGTTAATTGGAATACAGCTGCCATAATGTTTAACAAAGCCAAGATGGATGGGATACATAAGAAGTTTTTCTACAAAAATTAAACCTTAAAGTCTGATAATAAATTGATGTGCGGTCCATGATGTAAGAGTAATAATAAATAATATTTAAATATGACAGACCCATCACATCAAGTCCACACACCCTGTTAGGATAGATCCCACCTGCAGCCAGTTGTTTTATAGTTTTTGATGTGGCTGAGCGCTTTCTGTTTGTTTTTTTATTATTTTTATTTTTGAATCCAAAGCAGAATGTGTGGATTGTGAAATGATGTGCCCCTTTTCCTTGTAAGTGCAGTGGGTATAAGCAGAAGAATATTTAGGATTTATGGACATCTCTGCATGACCGCAGGGTATTGTTATCATTTATTATAATATTGCCAGGAAAAAGTTGTCTTTTTGAAACATGAAACTGGAGTTCTTACACAAACAGCGTGATAGAAAACAAGCCATTGTAATATAGTTATGCAAGCTGGACCCGGTAATGAAGGGTTCACCCCGATATATCAGAGCTGTACCTTTATGCAAAGGTGCTATTAGACAAAGTTAGACATTATTTTGGTCAAATATTAAATTTTTAATGGTCCGACATTTTGCGCAGCAAATATACAGCTAACTAAATGTTTGTCTAATGAAAGGTTTAAAATAGGAGTTTGTTTTGTTTGTTTGTGTACAAATCTAACAATGAAAAATGTGTACATTTTAATCCAGCCACCTTATTGCCCCTATTGGAGGAGGCTGTAGATGGGGGAGACCACATGTGGTAAATTGATGACGTAGGAATCAGCTGCTGTGAGCCCAGTGCAGGACACACTCCCTAAAGACCCAGATATTTATATTTTGTAGAGTTATTCCCGGTTTTATACTGAGTATGCAGTTTATCACCCAGAAGGATACTCTGTATATAGAGTCATTGGATCCCTTTTCCCCAGCTCAAGAAGCAGAGCTCCATGTTTTAGCAAAGCCTGTGAGCTATAAAAAGAGTGTATATTTATATAGATAGTAGAGATATAGAGAGCTTTTGGTTCCATTTGAAGGGCCAGAAGTTTGTTTTTACTTCGGCAGGTAAACCAATCAAGCATGCTAAGTTAATTTGATCGGCTGTTTTCAGCTTTCCCGGTTCTTGCTGAGGTAGCCATACTAACATTAAAACTCACACATGGAAGCAGACCGACTAAGGATGCTGTATTTACAGCCCTGGACACTTGCTGGGTCTGTGCAACTCACAGATTCCACCCTAGTTCTGGCCCAGTATAGCTGGGATTAATAATTCAACTTTAAGGACCCAGAACGAGAAGAACAAGTGGTCCACAGTGGGCAACTTCTTATGAAACAGGACATTGGAAAAGGTGATCATTTATGTCTGCCAGACACTCTTTTCCCTCCAGCTTGACACATGGACCGTGTCATCAGTCACAAGCAGTTATGGCTGCCTTAGCAAATGAGCGTGGGATAGAGCCAGGGTTCACCACAGTTGTTTTTATAACATACCACTTCTTGTTTTACCTGTTACCAAAGGTGTTACCAAAAGCTGAACATCCCTTCCAGAGATTACAAAAAAGATATATCCAGATGTCCAAGTCAGGATCTTATGAGTATGCATTTTGTCTGTATGGACATGTTTTTTGGATGTCCAGTGGCCAATGCTACTGCAAAGGCCACAGTAAAAAGTGTTATCAGAAGTAGTTTGTAAGCACAGAGAGTAACAGAGGAAATAATTTTTTATAGAAGAGTCCTTACTAGAAGTTTTGAGGTTTTATTTTTACACTCCCTACTGTCTACAATGTAGCGGACAAAGTAGAGTAAGAAAACTTTTGCCTGAGTGTTTTCTTATAATTTGTCAAGCCCCTAAGGGGATGTTGGACTCTTTCCCTATGGGATTTGGTTTGGGAGTGTGTTATTCACTTGCTTATATTTTGTCTCAGCAGCTGAAGTCCTCCATTCGGATCTCACAGAGAATGTTGCTGATCTTTTAAGGTTTTTGACAAACTCATTTATGTGTTTTCTCCCCAATTCCAGATCCTAAAAGTTTGGAAGGATCTAAAACTAAAGCCAGGTGACTTGTGGATTGTTAAGAGACATTTATATATAAGGAAATGTTTGGAGACTCAATACAGCATATATTTCATGTACAGTTTTGCAAAACTTGAAGGAAAAGTCGTCACCTGGATCCACACCAGACACTGCAAAAATGACTAAATTAAAGAAATCTCTGAGTTTGATTTGTTTCCCTCTTGCAATAACAGTCTAGGGTACTTTATTGATTCAATTACTTTAATTGTAAGGGATATATATTTGAAAAGTAGTTTAGCCATGTTGAAGTCATATTTGTCTTTTGTACCTCTTCCATTTTTTGTAGAATTGTCTGTGTTTACATATTGCTGATAAGTCAGCATACCAACATTAAGCTAGAAGGCCATTCTGGCCACAGGAGTGTACAGCCAGTACTCTGTAAATAAGTCTTATCAATCATTTGTTTTTCACAATGAAAAGTCATTTTGTAATGAAAAAAGCTGCTCAGCTATTATTTTCTCCACAATGGAGTTTTTACCTCTTTGGCCAGGACTACCTCCACCTAAGTGTGTGGAGGTTCCAGGTTAAAGGTGATAGCAGGTATGGTTAGTGATCAAAATATTGATCAAAAGAGGGGAGACTGTAATGGAAATTTGTAAGTTCTGTATATAATTGTATTCTATTTTGTATGTATTGCACACTGCCCTCACTGTGCACACGGCACTATTAATGTTTTCAGTACATGTTTACATTCTTTTGAGTCCTGATTAGAATAAGCCTGCCTATGATACGCCCCTTGTTACCATAAATGAACAATTGTAATATTAATGTGATACCTACGTAATCATGTGTATAAAACCCCTGAATTGCGTCATAATAAAGGAGAACGGTTATTTGGAAAGATGCTGAGCGTATCTTTTGTGTCTGTTCCCTACTGCAGTAGTTATTATTAATTTGGAACCACTAATCAATATGAAGATAGGAGTTGCCTATCTATAAATTTCCAGGACAGATATGATCCAATAACATGCTAGAATCTTTGAGGACTGGCCATGGGTGGAGTGCTATCAGTTAATTGTATACTGTACATTGCAATGTAGTATTATTTTTTTATCGGTTTAATTATTTTTCCAATTATGGGCGTGAGAGGGCCTCATGTCTAAGTTTTGCCTAAGACCTCACAAAGCCTAGAGCCGCCTCTGATCTTAATGCATAGAATGGATTAAGATAAATAAACCTTCTGACTTTAAAATCCCTTTAAACGCTGTAGCCCCGGAAGATTTTACCCCCTTCCTGGCCAGAGCACTTTTTACAATTTGGAACTGCGTCGCTTTAACTGACAATTGCGCGGTCGTGCGATGTTGTACCCAAACAAAATTTGCATCCTTTTTTTCCCACAAATAGAGCTTTCTTTTGGTGGTATTTGATCACCTTTGCGGTTTTTATTTTTTGCGCTATAAACAAAAAAATGTGCGACAATTTTGAAAAAAAAGCAATATTTTTTACTTTTTTCTATAATAAATATCCTCCAAAAGTATATAAAAAAACTATTTTTTTTCCTCAGTTTAGGCCAATACGTATTCTTCTACATATTTTTGGTAAAAAAAATCACAATAAGTGTTTATTGATTGGTTTGCGCAAAGGTTATAGCGTCTACAAAATAGGGGATAGTTTTATGACATTTTTATTAATATTTTTGTTTTTACTAGTAATGGCAGCGATCAGCAATTTTTATCACGACTGCGACATTAAGGCGGACACATCGGACAATTTTGACAAATTTTTGGGATCATTGGTGAACAGTGCTAGAAAATTGCATTGATTACTGTAAAAATGTCACTGGCAGGGAAGGGTTAACCACTAGGGGGCGGGGAGGGGTTAAGTGTATCCTGGGGCTTGTTTCTAACTATCTGAGGGCGTGGCTGTGTGTGACACCACACTGATCGCTGCTCCAGATGACAGGGAGCAGACGATCAGTGTGCTGTCATTAGGCAGAACGGGGAGATGCTGTTTACATCGGCATCTCCCAATTCTTGAGCTCCGTAACACGATCGCGGGTATCCCCGCACTGATCGAGTCCGCGGGATCCGCGGGCACTGTCAAGGGGCTTGTAGTGTACGGGTACGTTTCTTTGCCCAGCCGTGCCATTCTGCCGACAACGGTTGGCAAGTGGTTAAGCCATTTTCACATTAAATGTTTTAGCATTGTGAAATATAGCTTAATGTGAATAACTTTTGGTGTGATTAACCAAATCAGCTGAAACTTTCACTTTTGCGTGAAGTTTGGGGGAAATTGGTTGACATTTAAGGTCTTTTTTGTACGTTAAGCCACATTAAGCTCTCCAAAAATCAAGCTTAATGTCCCTAGTTTGCCTTGTGGGACACCGAATCGCATGAAACTTCTTTGATGGGGTTGAGAAGTTGAGAACTTAGGCTGTGCAAAGTTTCAAGACAATTGATTGAGGTTAAGGCACATTATGGTACGTTAAGCTCTTTACATTAAACGTTTTAGCATTGTAAAATATGGCTTAATGTGAATAACTTTTGGTGTGATTTACTAAATGAGCTGTAATTTTCAAAATATGTTGGCATGGATAGAGTCTTCTATTGTGTGAAGTTTGGAGAAAATTGGTTAACATTTAAGGTCTTTTTTGTACGTTAAGCCACATTAAGCTCCCCAAAAAACAAGCTTAATGTCCTTAATTTGCCTTGTGGAACTCCGAATCGCATGAAACTTCTTGGATAGGTTTGGGAAGTTGAGATCTTAGGCTGTGCAAAGTTTCAGGGCAATCGATTGAGGTTTAGGCACTTTATTACACGTTAAGCTACATTAAGCTACATTAAGCCATTTTCACATTAAATGTTTTAGCATTGTGAAATATAGCTTAATGTGAATAACTTTTGGTGTGATTAACCAAATCAGCTGAAACTTTCAGAATATGCTGGCATGGATAAAGTCTTCTATTGTGTGAAGTTTGGGGGAAATTGGTTAACATTTAAGGTCTTTTTTGTACGTTAAGCTCTCCAAAAAGCAAGCTTAACGTGCCTAGTTTGCCTTGTGGAACACCGAATCGCATGAAACTTCTCGGATGGGTTTGGGAAGTTGAGATCTTAGGCTGTGCAAAGTTTCAGGGCAATTGATTGAGGTTTAGGCACTTTATTACACGTTAAGCTACATTAAGCCATTTTCACATTAAATGTTTTAGTATTGTAAAATATAGCTTAACGTGAATAACTTTTGGTGTGATTAACCAAATGAGCTGACATTTTCAGAATATGTTGGCCTGGATAGAGTCTTCTATTGTGTAAAGTTTGGTGAAAATTGGATAACATTTAAGGTCTTTTTTGTACGTTAAGCCACATTAAGCTCCCCAAAAATCAAGCTTAATGTCCTTAATTTGCCTTGTGGAACTCCGAACCGCATGAAACTTCTTGGATAGGTTTGGGAAGTTGAGAACTTAGGCTGTGCAAAGTTTCAAGACAATTGATTGAGGTTAAGGCACATTATGGTACGTTAAGCTCTTTACATTAAACGTTTTAGCATTGTAAAATATAGCTTAATGTGAATAACTTTTGGTGTGATTTACTAAATGAGCTGCAATTTTCAAAATATGTTGGCATGGATAGAGTCTTCTATTGTGTGAAGATTGGAGGAAATTGGTTAACATTTAAGGTCTTTTTTGTACGTTAAGCCACATTAAGCTCCCCAAAAAACAAGCTTAATGTCCTTAATTTGCCTTGTGGAACTCCGAATCGCATGAAACTTCTTGGATAGGTTTGGGAAGTTGAGATCTTAGGCTGTGCAAAGTTTCAGGGCAATTGATTGAGGTTTAGGCACTTTATTACACGTTAAGCTACATTAAGCCATTTTCACATTAAATGTTTTAGTAAGTCCCTCTGACCAGCTGGCAGATGCTCCGGTTGGTTGCTGGCGTCTCCCGGTGGGACAGGAAAGCCTGAGCAAGCCGCGTAAGGAGGCGTAGGAATGTCCCCTCCCCGCTGCTCGCCATAGCAATCGAGCGGCTCCGATGGCTGTTACAATATACTGACCACCGTCTCTAAAAACGGTACCAGGTGATGCCTGCAGCTGCATATCATCCCAGTAACAGCCACTTGAAGACCAATGATATACCATGGGAGTGAGTGGGAGACCTCTGTATTCGATTATTGTGAAAAAACAGCAATCTCAGCTGTGAAAAAAAAATAAAAATAAATAACAATTAAAAAAAACTGTGCATAAACATAATCAACAATGCATCAACGCAGAGGTGGCTGGTAACAGGGGTAGGTGCCGTCCACAAATGACTGTGCAATGGACAGCAAAGCCATACGCATTGCATTTTTTCTCTCTGGAGGGACTTTCCTGGCAATACTCATGATCAAGTTGGTAAATGCTACATCCTCATCTTGGCTCTCGTCCATTTTCTGGGACAGCTTCTCAACGACTTTTAAAAGTTCTTCAATCAGTTTAGCGCTTCTACTACTCCCCCTTGCAGCTCTTCTTGCAGGCGCGTAGGCACAGCTAGGCCCAGGTTCATCGTCCTCTTCTCCCATTGGGGCAGCAGCCCTTGCAGTTGACCCACTTTCCCCCAACTGCTCTTCCTGGGAAGCATGCTCTTCCAAATACTCCTCCTCCTGCTCCTCCTCCTCCTCCTCTTCTTCTTCTTCAGAATCGAGTGGGCTGTCTTCCCAGCTAGCTTGTGTTCTGAAATATAAAGAATTTATTGTGTATAATAAGCAGGGCTTTTTTTTCACTAGGAATGCAGTTCTGGCACATTCAGCAATGAATGTATGTAATGGCAAGTAGTGCTGAAGGGTCTATTGATGCTGGCTGCTGGGGATATCTATTTTTGTGTGGAGGTCTATTGTTGCTGGTGGTGGTGGTGGTGGTGGTGGGGGGGGGGGGGGGTGTCAATTGTCACTGGGAGGGATCAACTGTTAAGGAAGAGGTCTATTGATGGTGGCTGCTGGGAGATCTGTTGTTGCTGCTGGGGGGGTCTATAATTGCTGCTGGGGTGGTATTTTGTGGAAGGGAGTCCATTCTTGCTGGAGGGGGGGTCTATGGTTGGTTGTGTGGGGGATATATTGTTGCTAGGGTGGGGTCCAGTGGCGGCTGGAGCGCAAACAGGCCCCTCCAGGTCCACATTCACTCTAAGGGCGGTGCCAGGTGCCGCGGCTTCTGTGTTGACCTGGTCTTATGCCTCCTGTCCTGATTGGCCGGGGCGGGAAGCCGATGGAAATGTCACAGATCAGCTGCAGAGCTGATCTGTGTCTTACCTTTACTGCTGTAGGCTGGCTGGCACCTGTTGTTCCACTAGCTTTTGTTCAGCTCTGCTGCACTCTGCGGCTATGGGTGTCGCCGGCCTCACCTGTTGCTTAATATATGGATTCCTTCCTGCTGCTTTCTGTCCAGCCCCTCATGTGCTTCTCTATTTAAATCCCTCTCAGACCAGTTCTGGTTGATTGAGCAACATTTGCTTCTGAGCTCCCTTTTGTGTAACCTGCCTTAACCTGACCCCTTGTGAACTGATCTCTTGTGTACCGACTCGGCTTGTTCTGATTAGTTTGTCTGCAGCCCGCCCCGGACTTTGGCTCGCTATCCGGCTCTCCTTTGCTTCATCCATCCATGCTTGTCTGACAGTGTCTTCTGGTACTTCCTTAGCGAGCGGGGTGAACCCGGGGGTGGTGACCTGGGGTCACCACGCAGCTAAGCTAAAACCCTCGTGAGGGGGTTCCTGGCAGAATACCGGTTGGCCCTTAGACTCCATGGCCTGGGGGATCCCGTGTCACCTGCTCGCTTGTGGGCTCACTGTAAGTAGTACCGTGACAGGAAAGTGTTGATTCAATGGTATCACAGGGTGGGAGGGTGATGGGCGCAGTGCTCTGCGCCCCAAGGACAACATAAGACAGACCGATTGGGGCCTCGGGCTCTGGTCACGTGCTTGTGATGGGATGACGGACCTGGTAGAGACCTGCTGGTCCAGCTCCCCGCACAATGCGGATACTGCAGGCTGGGGGGGGGGGATTGTTGCCCCTTGGGGACCGGCCGCCACTGGTGGGGTCTATTGTTGCTCACTGCAGGGGATCCATTTTACTATCTTTCTTATTATCATTAACAAATTCCATGCAAATCACTTAGTAGCACAATATTATACTTCATCCCTCAAATTTTCCACTCGCCTACTCACATTTTGGATGAATGAGAGCCGTACTCCCAGAGAAAAAGTGTGGAGGAACAGAGGAGGGGGCCGGTTTATTATAGCAGAAGACGTGTGGAGGAAGAGGAGATCCGGCCTGATCACAGAGCGGGGTTTACCCACTGTAACAGCTTTACATTACAATTGGAGTCCATGCGCCGTCACACACAGCCCCGCCCTGGATCTCCTCTTTCTGCACGCTCTCTTCCGCTATAATAAACCGGCCGCCCCCTCTGCACAGGTGAGGCTGCACTGGTGACTCTGCAATGATGGACACAGGTGAGGCTGCAAAGCTGAGGCTGCATGATGGACACAGGTGAGGCTGCCAAGGTGAGGCTGCATGATGGACACAGGTGAGGCTGCACTGGTGAGGCTGCAATGATGGACACAGGTGAGGCTGCACTGGTGAGGCTGCAATGATGGACACAGGTGAGGCTGCACTGGTGAGGCAGCATGATGGACACAGGTGAGGCTGCACTGGTGAGGCAGCATGATGGACACAGGTGAGGCTGCACTGGTGAGGCTGCAATGATGGACACAGGTGAAGCTGCACTGGTGAGGCTGCAATGATGGACACAGGTGAGGCTGCAATGATGGACACAGTTAAATCTGCATTAGTGGGCACTGGTCACGCTGCGTTGATGGGAACGGGTGAGGCTGCATTGATGGGCACAGGTGATAAAGTTGTTGTTAATATTTATTATTTGTGTAACTTAATTCTGCATAAAACAATTAAATGTCATTTCATGAGAATTTATGAGGGCGTGCATTGGGGCGGGATTAGGGGCGGGCATGGTAGGGGTTGGGTAATGCAACTGGTGGCGAGTAACCTTTAAGGCCTGGCTAGTAGCTCAGGACTTGAACTTTTGAGCCCTGTTATACTTTGTTCTGTATTCTCTAAAAGGGGCGGTACTGGGGGGTGGGTAGGAGGTGGAATCAAGGGACGGTGCTCAGAGTGGGCAGGGGACAGAAGCGAAGGGGGGGGGGGGGGATTTCTGTATCTATTCTCTGAGAAAAAAAATACTCTGATAATATGCATTATAACTTGTTAGTATTGGGAAACTGCCAATATGAATGAGGATTGCTTACTCTCTCCATTCCAAGACTGGCCTCAAAAACTCAAGCTCCCGTCCATGGGCGTATAGGGGTGTTCTTTTTGCGCCTGAACCCCTCACTGCCTTTCGCTGTTGGAGAAGGAATCTTTGATATCCGTCTTTGAGAATCCTCCATCTTCTTTGCAAATATTTCACTGTAAAAAATAAAGACAATATTACATTTACTAATGTTTTCATTTCAGGTTGTTGTGGAAATTTTATGAAGATGTATTTAACCACTTCAGCCCCGGACCATTTGGCTGGCCAAAGATCAGAGCACTTTATGCGATTCGGCACTGCATCGCTTTAACTGACAAAATGGTTTCCCCACAAATAGAGCTTTCTTTTGGTGGTATTTGATCACCTCTGCGGTTTTTATTTTTTGCGCTATAAACAAAGAAAGAGCGACAATTTTGAAAGAAAAAGCTATATTTTGAACTTTTTGCTATAAAGAATATCCCCAAAAATTATATAAAAAATAAGGCCGATACGTATTCTTCTACATATTTTTGGTAAAAAAAATTAAAAAATAAAAATCGGGATATGTTTTTAATGATTGGTTTGCGCAAAAGTTATAGCGTCTACAAAATAGGGGATAGCTTTATGGCATTTTTATTGAAAAATATTTTTGACTAGTAATGGCGGCGATCTGCGATTTTTATCAGGACTGCGACATTATGGCGGACACTTTTGACACATTTTTGGGACCATTGTCATTTATACAGCAATCAGTGCTATACAAATGCACTGATTCCTGTGTAAATGACACTGGCAGTGAATGGGTTAACCACTAGGGGGCGCTGTAGGGGTCAAGTGTGTCCTAGGGAGTGATTCTAACTGTGGGGGGGAGGGGCTACGTGTGACACTTCACTGATCACCGCTGCCGATTACAGGGAGCAGAGATCAGTGTCACCAGACAGAATGGGGAGATGCTTGTTTACAATAGAGACGATCGTGGGTATCCTACTCACAGAGCTCGCGGCGTGATGGCATGGCGGCAAATTCAAAGGGACATACAGATATGCTCATTTGCGCAGCCGTGCCATTCTGTCGACTTATATTAACATGTGGCGGTCGGCAAGCGGTTAAGTAATTTTCAAGCAAAAAATACTGGATTGTTACATGTAAACAAACAGTGGCAGAAAAGGCCTGGTCCGGAAGTGTAATATTATAGATAGATAGATAGACAGACAGACATACATACAGATATTGAAAACCTGTGTTCTATATACACACTGAAATATTATATTATATTATATATATATGTAGCGCTGGCTCCTGACGAGCAGGCACTATTGTTTTTCAAAAATTAAGTTGCCTGAAGCCACAGTTGGGCTTCAGGATAATTTCTCGAAATTTCTGGTTTTAGTACCAGTCCAGCCGGGTTGCACTGGGTTCTCCTTGACCGCAGGTGTCACTGTCACCGCCGGCAATAGTAGAGATGCAGTCTAGCTGGATGCATTGAATGCCACTTATCTCTCAGAACTCGCCCAGTGGGAGAGTTCTCCTGCTGTGCGTTCTGGGAGGTGGTATTTAATGTACCGACGCCTTGTTAGAGGGGAAGTATTTTCTGTCTGTTTGGTTCTGGTGGTCCTCCTGACCCAGCCTCATGGCCCTCCTGGCCTGGGGTGCGGAACTATGCAACCTGTGTCTCAGGGCTGGCGGGCCCGAGGCAACGCAACTGCAGGGATAGGCCAGAGTAACTTTCGGAGCCTACTGATTAGAAAGAAGGTCCGGGGCCGTCTCATCTGAAGGGAGAGGCCCAGCAACTGAAGAACCCCAGGGGAGGACCCTTTTAGGAGAAGGCCGTGTGCAGGGCTGGTTTCTCTGGAGGAGCCTGGAGACTTAGTTGAAGGACGTAACCTGGATCAACACTCATATGGTATCGCCGGATCGACTGAGAGAAACTGGTACCGTATGTTAGCGCTTTAAAATTCATCCCAATCCCTCAGTAACGCTCAAGTGTAACTTACAAGTCTGTGGCAGAGACTTTACCGAGCATGCCACCGGCTGCTATGCCTGGTGAGAGAGACCTATCTGGGGGTTGTTGGAATCCAGTTTGTGGAACAGTAATATCCTCTGGATTCTTCTAATATCTTCATCGTGCAATTTAAGTACCTGAACTCACCCCGAACCCTCTACCCTTCATTGAGAGACTTTGTCTTTTTTCAAATAAATAACCCAAAAGAGGATTCAGTGTCAGTTTCAACATTTCTTTGGGCCACTTTCCACGGGATCCCCAAGACGGAGAAGCAAGCGGGTGAGGTAACGGTAAGCCCAAATAAAACCAGCAGCTCCTTCGGGGGTCAGTGCTACATGTGGGGTCTCGAGTCCGGGATTTGCCGTTACCTCTCGTAACTAAAGTGAACTGTTTGTGTGGAATCTATACGGTACAGGTTTTTTTTGGACTACGCCATTTTTTCAAGGGGTTGATTGCAGGCCACTGCCTGGCACGTAGACAGTGGTCGGAGTTGAGAAAAGCCTGCGAGTTGCGTGACCGGAGGAACCAGTGGGAGGAGTCTTGCCTGTGTCAGTTTCAACATTTCTTTGGGCCACTTTCCACGGGATCCCGAAGATGGAGAAGCAAGCAGGTGAGGTAACGGTAAGCCCAAATAAAACCAGCATCTCCTTCGGGGGTTCGTGCTACATATATATATATATATATATACAGGGCTCGACAAATCCCGGTCGCCAGGGCGCATTTGCGACTAGAATTGGAGTCCTGGCGCCTGGGGCGACACAGCTGCGGTACCCTGTCTCCCCCGCCCCCCCCGCCGTGCGATCGCATCGGGCCGCGCCGGCCAGTAATTTAGGCCGCGGCTTTGCGGCCTTCTGTAATATGGCGCCATCTTGTGGTGGCCGTTGGTATTGCAACACCTCTAACAATGCTAATGCAATGTTAACCACTGGGGACTTTTCAGCTTTCGGTGCTCTCACACTTTGAATGACAATTACTCAGTCATGCAACACTGTACCCAAATGAATTTAATGTCCTTTTTTTCACACAAATAGAGCTTTCTTTTGGTGGTATTTAACAGAGGTGGGGGACTCGAGTCATATGACTTGACTCGAGTCAGACTCGAGTCACCTTTTTTAGGACTTGCGACTTGCTTGACAGAATTAAATAAATGACTCGACTTGACTTTGACTTGCAACTAATGACTTGCGACTTGACTTTGACTTGGGCTATATGACTTGCAACTTGCAATGACTTGCAATGACCTGGCACCGGGGATTGGTGGGCGAACCGGCAGGGGTAAGGCTGCAATAAGGGAAAGTGCATCTGTCAGATTCAGTGTCTGATGTCGGAGATGGGCGGGCCGATATTCGCTTTCAGCCTCCTGACTCCGCCCCACAAACAGAGAGCCGCCCTGTCCCTCCCTGACACCGCCTACCACACCAGCACATCCCTGCTCCTCCACCAGACTCCAGCCATCAGAGACCGGAACCCTGTCCCTCCTCCTGACCCCGCCCACAACAGAGCGGCACCCGGCCCCTCCTCCTGACTTAGGCCACTAGAGAGCGGCACCCGGCCCTCCTCCTGACTCCACCCACCACAGAGCGGCACCCGGCTCCTCCTCCTGAATCCGCCCACCATAGAGCGGGATATTCCAGTGTCATGAGGGGTCGGGTGAGATTGGTGCTCTGCAGCGGACTGAGGAGGGTGGATGCCGGGGCCCCCAGCAGGGCCAAGAGTAGTGTGGTAGCCCCCAGATCCTGCCGAACCAGATCCTCAACCTGCAGGCCATGAACTCCAGGTGCGGGCAGTGGAGAACGCTGTGAGGGAGCCCATCGTCACCAAGACTGGGGAGATCGTTAGAGAGCTGCAGAGGTGAGTGGGTAAAACTGCCAGCATGGCCTTAGTGACAAGGGACTACAACTCCCAGCATTTACTGAGTGACAGGGGGACTACAACTCCCAGCATTTACTGAGTGACAGGGGGACTACAACTCCCAAGGTGGTCAGGGTGACTAGAACTACAACTGCCAGTATGACCATAATGACAGGGGAACTACAACTCCCAGCATATTCTGAGTTGCAGGGAAATTAGAAGTTCCTGTATGCAACGCACTCCTGAACCTCGCACTCTGTATATAAACGCACTCCTGAACCTCGAACTCTGTATATAAACGCACTCCTGAACCTCAAACTTTGTATATAAACGCACTCCTGAACCTCGCACTCTGTATATAAACACACTCCTGAACCTCGCACTCTGTATATAAATGCACTCCTGAACCTCACACTCTGTATATAAACGCACTCCTGAACCTCGCACTCTGTATATAAACGCACTCCTGAACCTCGCACTCTGTACATAGCACATTTTTGAACCTCGCACTCTGTACATAGCGCATTTCTGAACCTCGCACTCTGTACATAGCGCATTTCTGAACCTCACACTCTGTACATAGCGCATTTCTGAACCTCACACTCTGTACATAACGAACTCCTAAACCTCTCACTCTGTGCATAATGCACTCCTGAATCCTTCCACACTTTGTGTAACACACTTTTCCATAGTGTGTGCAAAACCATTTGTAATGGAAGCTTTTTATTCATTTTTTTAAATGATTGTACTGGGGTTTGTGTCTGTGAGACTCTTGCTTGTGGCAGAGCAATCAAAGCAGGAAGCCCGAGTTTGGTTTAACTATGCCCCATAAGCCACTCCCACTCATAATCATTAGGCCATACCGTTTTTTTTCCACGGCGTGCGTAGGGACACTTCCTCCCTCAAGTGTCCTTCATTCTGAAGTTCAAAAGTTGGGAGGTATGCACAACCACTAACCCACTAACACTAACCGCAAGCCGCCATCTGCCTACCTGATCAGCATGTCATGCAGACAGACGGTGGCCATTGCAGTGTTCAAAAGCCACGCCTCCTCGTCTGTGATAGGCGGAACACTCAATTCCACAGCAGGCAGTGTTCAGCCTATCATGGACATCCTCTCATCCTTGTCTGTGTTATGAGGATGAGCGGATGTCCGTGATAGGCGGAACACTGAATGCTGGGAGATTGTTACGCCTATCACAGATGAGGAGGAGGCGCGGCTTTTGAATGCTGGAATGGCCGCCGGGACGCCGCCGGTCAGGTACACGGCTGACGGGCACAGTGAAGCATGGGCACAGTGAGACACGGGTACAGTGAGGCATTGGGCACAGTGAAGCATGGGCACAGTGAAGCACAGGCACAAGTGAAGAACGGGCACAGTGAGGCACAGTGAGACATGGGCACAGTGAGACATGGGCACAGTGAGACATGGGCACAGTGAGGCACTCATTAACTAATTTAAAGGCGGAAATGGGGTAGATCAGTATTTTGACTTGATTTGTGACTTGACCAAAATAAATGACTTGACTTGACTTGCTTGACTTCTAGCAGTGACTCGACTTGACTTGCTTGCTTTTCGCCACAGTAACTTGGGACTTGCTTGTGACTTGAAGGTTAAGACTTGAGACTTGCTTATGACTTGCACATGTGTGACTTACTCCCATGTCTGGTATTTAATCACCGCTGTGTTTTTTATTTTTTGCGCTATAAATCAAAAAATACTGAAAATTCGGTTAAAAAAAAAAAAATCTTTGTTTCTATTAAAATTTATTGCAGAGTATTGGCAGAGTATTGGCAGAGTATGTGTCACTGACCAGCCCTGTGGTCACTACACATCCAGCCCACAGCGCTGGTCCAATCTCTCCCCCTCTCCACTTCTCCCCTCTCACTGTACGATCGATACAGAGAGGGGAGGGAGGAACCGGCGTCATGACGTGACGCCGGTTTGTGTACATGTGATCGCCCTGTCATTTGGCGGAGCGATCACGTGGTAAACGGCCGCTATTGGCGACCGTTTACCGTGATGCGCCGGGTCCTCGGGACCTGGCGGTCACGGATGTTCCCGAGTGCGCGCCCCAGGGGGCGCGCAGAAGCAAGGTTCTGGGAGGACGTCCTACGGTGCCCAGTGCCACCTGTCAGTCGGTAAAAAAAAAAAAAAAAACTGGCTCCTAACTTTTTTAGCTGGCTCCTAGATTCCAAGCAAATTTGTCAAGCCCTGTATATATATATATATATATATATATATATATATATATATATATATATAAATAATAAATAATATCACGGTACACAAAAAAAGTAATTATAATAATAATTTGGGAGATAATTTTAGCAAACCAAAAATCGGTGAACGAGGTTTTGCATACGCCACAGATGATTGAAAAACCTCAGTAAGGTTTGTAACAGAAGGGACTTGCAATATTTTATAAAAAAAAAATTTTTGTTTTTTATTCCCCAACATGAGACATGTTGGGGAATAAAAAACAAATTTATTTTTTTATAAAATATTGCAAGTAGAGCTAAAATCAGCGACGTACTAAACTGTATATTGGGATGATGGGATGATTGGATTATTGGCTGCAATACTGACAACTCTCACTAGATGTCACTGATCTCTAGTGAGAGTTCTCAGTATTGCAGCCAATCATCCCATCATCCCAATACGCAGTTTAGTACGTCCCCTAAAATCATATATAAAAAGACAAGAGAACTTACTATTTTTGGACTGCTCTGTGGCCGATAAAGATTCCCAATTCTGAAAACAAATGCATGCAACTTCCCGCCACGCTGCGTCCTGTTTGCTGCAGTCTTTATATGCCGCATTTGAAGTGTCAAATATTGCAGGACGTTCCCTGACAAGACCGATGATCTGCTCATTGCACAGCACAGATCTCTCCCTTCTAGCCGCCATCTTTAGCTCTCTATACACACAGGACATGTGACATGGGGGGGGGGGGGGGGGGGGCTGGCATGAGTTATGCTGGCGAGGGGGGGAGGAGCAGCGAAGACTAGGCTAAAGATGACCAGGGATCATAACAAACAGGATAAAATAAAGACTGGAAAGTGGCTCAAAGTAGCCGGAAGATTTACCCCCCTTCATGTCCGGGCCATTTTAACTACCTCCAGTGTAACAATCCGTATTTTATGCTAGAAAATTACTTAGAACCTCCAAACATTTTATATATATATATATATATATATATATATATATATAATATATATATATATAATATATATATATATATATATATTTTTTTTTTTTTTATTTATTTATTTATTTTTTTTTTAAAGCAGAGGCCCCAGAGAATAAATTGGAGTTTTGCCATTTTTTATGTCACACGGTATTGGCACAGTGGTTTTTCAAACGCAATTTTTTGTGAAAAAATATTCTTTTTTTTTTCAATGCAAGAAAAACACAATACATAACCCAATTATATTTATGTAAAATATGAAAGAAGTTACCCTGAGTCAGGCCGGGTTCACACCACAGCTCCCAACTGCCTGATTTCAAGGGACTGTCCCTGATTTGCAGCAATGTCCCTCTGTCCCTCGTTCCTCCTCATCTGTCCCTCATTTTGGTCTGATCTATATAGATCTATATAAAATGCCCTTTTTATCGTTCGAAAGGTATTTCCCAGTGCTAAACTTTTCATCCAATTTCTAAATTGCTGCATTTGTAAATGTCAAAAGCCAATATAAAGGAATAGTAGTGGTAAAAAAAAGCACTTGTGGGTTTAACTAATCTTTTGTTTTTGTATTATTCTCCTTTAACCACTTGCGGACCACCGCACGCCCATGTACGTCCCTACTTTGAGGACGGATATTGTTGTTATGGCAGCAGCTAGCTGCCATAACCCCCGGTATCCCTGTGTTTGGCCGGTGGGCCGCTTCAAGATAAAAGTGGTCTCCGTGGCGGATTCGCCGCAAGATCACTTTTGTTTACACACACAGATCCACGGTCCCGCTGTGTTACCGGGCAATTGCGGACATCGCTGCTGGCGGCGCGCGCTCCCTGGAGGGCCGGGAAGGGAAGGACGTCATATGACGCCCTCCCGCCCTGAGAGCTGCACCGCCTGGCTGTCAATTGACAGCCGGCGGTCAGCTACTGGTTAACGAGGAGTAACCATTTAATTATAAAAAATTAAAATACAATATAAATTACAAATACTGCAGCTGCTGACTTTTTATTATCAGTTGCAATGCAAGGAGATCAGCTAAAAGTTGCATCTGTATGTGCGTTATAATTAATCGAAATTAGTCGATTAATCGATTAAAAAAATAAAAAAAACGATTAATCGAACATGAAAATTTTAATCAGTAACAGCCCTAAAATTCAGCCATACTATCTGTATGGCTGAAATCGCATCGCACAGACACTGCATGTGGTTTGCACTGCACTGCGAATCACATGTTGGACATCGCACCAGTGGGAACCGGCCCTTACAGAGGGGGTCTGGTGCTATAATATTGTATTATTACTGATATGGGGACAAATGGCAACTGTGCAATAACTGTTCAAAACTCTGCATTTACCGTATTTATCAGCGTATAACACGCACCCCAAGTTTATCAGGGCATTTTAAGGAAAAAAAGTTTTAGGAGGGAAGTTTAGGGGAAAAAAAAAAAAACGTACATTTAAGCGTCATTTGCAGCTTGCCCAGTGTCATTTGCAGCTTGCCCACGTTTAAATTTCCCGCCGCCGAGAAAGACAGAGCGCCGCCAAAAAAGACAGAGCGCCGACGAAAAAGACTCCGCTCGCAGTCCCGCCTCCCTGCTGTTTCTGGAGCGAGCGCAGGGAGGCGGGACTGCGAGCGGAGCTGAGCAGTCGGCTCCGTCTTTTTCAGCGGCGCTCTGTCTTTTCCGGCGGCGCTCTGTATTTTTTTGGCGGCGCTCTGTATTTTTCTTTTTTTTCTCGATTTTGTTTGTAATTTTTTTGGGGGGATCGGCGTATAACACGCACCCACGACTCTCCCCCGATTTTAAGGGGAAAAAGTGCGTGTTATACGCCGATAAATACGGTAATTTTTATAAATAATTTGTCTCTTCAGCTGTGCAAATTAGTGCAAAAAGAAGGGGGGAGTAGAAAGAAAAAAAGTGCAAAAACGGGATTGAATGTGATAATGACTTGCAGATCCCTTAAAAAAATCCACACCCAGTGTGCTTCCAGCCTCTCACCTCCAAGGTAGACTCCAATGGGTCCAGTCAGGCATCCAGACAATCACTTGTGGTAAGCTGTGTCTCTGGGTTCAAATCGCACAGAAGTCGCAAAAAGTGAATGCAGGAACATTTTTTTTTTTAAGTTGCAGGGACTTGTGTTGCACCTATTAAAACGCTGCCATTACAATGCATCAGGTGGGACTTCAGGTGCGATTTTTAAGTCGCAAGTTGCACCTGAAGACGTATATGTGTGAACCGGGGCTTACTGGTTAGAGGACAAAAAGAAAAAATCAAGAACTAAAGACATTTTGTTACATTTTGGTGTTATTGGAGTGACTTTGTTTTTCAAGTAATTGTTTTTTCAAGCATTTTTTTCACAGCATTGGGATTGTGTCGTTGTGTTTTATTTTACAACAATCTAATGTACATTTTTCATTGTTTTGTGATCACACTATTTGCACTTTATTGGGATTATAATTTAGCCTTAGCCCTCGTTCACACCAGTGGGATTTGTCATGCGATTTATCAGTTCCAAATCACATGACAAGTCACACTCTATTGCCAGCAATGGAACCGTTCAAATCACTGCGACACATGCTACAGCCATGGGCGTCTGCAGGTAGGGGCAATGGGGGTCAAGTGCCCCCCCCCCCCCCTGGAATCAGGGATTGAATCTTAAATTTAGCACAGTTGCGTCACTATCGGTGTGTGGGCAGCCCGCACCCGGGTGCTACCCACCAGTGGAGTGGTGCCATCGAGGTGCTGTCAAGCCCCCACATCAGTGTAGTGTGACTTCGGGCTCTTTTCCCTGCTCAGTCTAGCAGAGAACTCGGCAGCGCTGTGACAGGAGAAAGGCGAACTGCGGGCTGTCAGAGGTTTCCCCCGCTCGCCCTCCCTTTCTCCTGTCAGGGAGAAGAGACGGCGGCTCTCACCAGGTTCCTCACCCAGCTTCCTGCCTGCTCCGTTCCTTCCCTATTGGTCATAACTGAGGGCCAATCAAAGGAGACTAGGAGAGGAGAGCATCATGGGACATGTAGTCCCAAAGATTGGCGGCCCCATTTTCCACAGGGAGGAGGCTACAGCTCGATCAAGAGAGAGATTGTGAAACTGCAGCCTGGAAAAAAGCTGAGGGAGAGAGCGCTACAGGACAAAGAACGAGGAGTGAGCTGGGCGGAAGCCAGAGAGAGAGAGCCACGCTGCCCAGCGTCACCAGAGAGAGAGCCATGCTACCCAGCGCCACCAGAGAGAGCCACGGGCCCAGCGCCACCAGAGAGAGCCATGCTGCCCAGCGCCACCAGAGAGAGCCACGGGCCCAGCGCCACCCGAGAGAGCCACGCTGCCCAGCGACTCCAGAGAGAGAAAGACTGAGCCACTACCAGGGTACAGACATGATACACTATTGACCAGAGTCACCCCTGGGGAACCCAGAGCGAGCGATCGTCTAGCCGGAGGGATCACTACTGTAGTTTTGCGGGCTCTGTAAGAGGGCCTGTTGGCCATTATCCATTACTTATCCTAGGGACTGTACTACGTCTGCAGTCTCTGACCATGACAATGTGATAGTGACATTGTCAAAAAGGGTGCGGTGCATGGGTGACCCTAAAATGATGCCCCCCCCCCCTGAAAAAAGTTCTGCGGACGCCCATGGCTGCAGCAACTTTGAAAAAGGTTCCTGCACTACTTTTTTTTCAATTTCATTGTGACTTGCAAAGACTTCTGTTAAGTAGCCGCAATAAAATCAGAGGTGCAAATTGCACTGATCTGGGGATTTGAAATTGCGGTGAAGTAGCGGCAGGGCGCATAAAGCTGCACTGACTTGAACCAGGGTTTTGCTATGTTTTAGGCAAATTTTTAGAGCAGCATTTAGTGCGCTACTTAATATAATAGGGCAGAACTTTGAATCAAGTAAAGACCGTACAGATGCCATAGTAATGTAGGGTAGGGGCGGGGCACAGGAGCTCCCTGTGTAGTTTTCCAGATTGGCCACTAGATGTCCCCATAGTTAAGGTTGGGATCTCTGTAGTGAAGAGTAGATTGTGTGGGTGCCTAGCTAGCTGCTAGAGGTCCCCAGAGTAGTGTGCTGGGCATAGTGGTTCTCAACTAGGGTGGTGTGTATTGTGTCAGCAGACTGTTCAATTCGGGGGGAAGGGGGTCATGTAATGGAGAGACTCCCTAATTAGGGGATTCTGTGATGGGGGGACTCTGTGGTGTTGGGGGGATTCTTATGTCATGGGGGGACTGTGGTGTGATGGAGGGACTGTGGTGTGGAAGAGGGACATGGAAATCACGAGGGACCTATTTAGTGAAGGGGTGGGGCCTCTGAAGTGATGGGGGGGCCTCTGATGTGAAGGGGGACCTCTAATATAAAGGGAGGGCTCTGATGTCGCAGGGACTTCTATAGTGAAAGGGGATGATGTCAGAGGGGGGGACTCTGATGTGAAGGGGGACCTCTAATGTGAAGGAGGAACAGTGATGTCATTGGGGGGACCACTGATGTGAAGGAGGGACCTCTAATATGAAGGAGGGACCTCTGATGTCATGGGGGACCTCTAATGTGAAGGAGGGACATCTGATGTCATGGGGGGGCAACTGATGTGAAGGGGACCTCTGATGTCATAGGGGGGCCTCTAATGTGAAGGAGGGACCTCTGATGTCATGGGGGGACCACTGATGTGAAGGGGGACCTCTAATGGGAAGGGGGACCTCTGATGTCATGGGGGGACCACTGATGTGAAAGAGGGACCTCTAATATGAAGGAGGGACCTCTGATGTCATGGGGGGACCACTGATGTGAAGGAGGGACCTCTGATGTCATGGGGGACCACTGATGTGAAGGGGGACCTCTAATGGGAAGGGGGACCCCTGATGTCATGGGGGGACCACTAATGTGAAGGAGGGACCTCTAATATGAAGAAGGGACCTCTGATGTCATGGGGGACCACTGATGTGAAGGGGACCTCTAATGTGAAGGAGGGACCTCTGATGTCATGGGGGGGACCACTGATGTAAAGGGGGATCTCTAATGTCATGGGGGGACCACTGATATGAAGGAGGGACATCTGATGTCATAGGGGGACCTCTAATGTGAAGGAGGGACCTCTGATGTCACGGGGGGACCTCTAATGTAAAGGAGGGACCTCTGATGTCATGGGGGACCACTGATGTGAAAGGTGGACCTATGATGTCATGGGGGGGGCTCTGGTGTCATGGAGGGGGGGCTCTGATGTCATGGGGGGGACCTCTAATGTGAAGTTAATTTTATCAAGGTGGTTGTGTGCATCATCCAAGGCTCAGGTTTTCCATTGATAGACCTGTTACTATGGTAACACTGTATTGCTCTGGTCACAGTATGTAAAAAAATAAAATAAAATTGTAAAGAATAAAGAAATTAAATATTACAATTTTTTTTACATACTGTCACCAGTCAGTGTCCCTCATCACCACCACACCAGTTATATGATGACTCTGTACTGCACTGGTGACAGTATGTAAAAAATAAAACAAAAAAGTGACAAAACATTGCAACTTCAAAAAAACGCGCCATGTCTCTTACTAAATACTTAAGACTGTCTACTTTCTAAAAAATGGGCTAATTTCTACTGTCCTGGCCTTTTTTAGGCCTCAAGAAATGAGGTAGGCCATCAATGCAACAGGACTCGATTTTCATATATATATATATATATACCCATAGGCGTGCGCACAGGGTGTGTTGGATGTGCCTGGGCACACTCTAATCACCTCATGCACATTAGCATTATTGCTCCCTGTGCCAGCAGAGAAGATGGGAAAGATCTCCCTCTTACTGGCTCTGTCATAAGAGAAGTGTTTATGCACTTTTTTTTTTTTTTTACCGTGCCAGCAGGGAGATCAATGTGCCCGGTCATATACTGTATATGTAGACACATCATTGGCGGCTGGTGCTCAATATTTTTTTGGGGGGGGGGGGGCGGCAAATAAACCTGCCCCCCTCACTGACCCCCTTCTGTGCCCCGAGCCCACCCTTTTTAGAAGCCAATTAGAGCCTCGGGCTCTAATCACGTGCTTCAAAAAAACATGGAAATCAATGCGTCCGGCACCCTGCATATAGATTAGGGTCCGGGAGAATGGATTAGGGGGGACGGCGCCCCTAATAGAGCATCCGCCACTGAGACACACACATACACACGTGTGTTTGAGCTTTAGGGGGCACACCCTAATGCAATAAGGCTGAGTACACCTATGTGTATATACAGTAGTTGGGCGCCTAAACCTTCCCTCGTGGTGCACGTGCATGGAAGAAGATCACGTCAGCACGCGGCGTCGCGATTGACGTCACAAGTGCGACGTCGCAGCGCAGCTTTCTTTTCCTAAGTAACAGGGGTAGAGACATATGAACTCGAGCAGTTTTTGCCTCATACAAAGTCCCAACAATCTTTTTCTTTTACACACCTCAACCGAGTCACTCTAAGCCCCGCCCTCTGCTTTCTCCGGGCACACCGAGGACTCCTAGCCCCGCCCTCAACCTCCTCTATGCACATTGACATGTAGCCCCTCCCACACTTATGCCGAGCCACTCCTAGCCCCGCCCTCCTCTGCAGGGCCAGCGCTACCACTAGGCAAACTAGGCAGCTGCCTAGGGGCGGCCAGGCCACTGGTTTCCCTCCACGTCTGCATGCTCTGCAGGCTGCAGCATCAGAGGCGGCTCTAGGCTTTGTGAGGCCTTAGGCAAAACTTACACACGAGGCCCCACTCATGGCCGTAATAGGACAAAAAAAACAAGCACACAGAAAAGATGGTGTGATAAAGGGGGGGGGGGAGAGAGAGAGAATCAGTGATTGAGCACAGGCTAATTAGGAGGCCGCGAGGTCCCTGTGAGTGCGAGGCCTTAGGCGACCACCTAATTTGCCTAATTAGAGAGCCGCCTCTGTGCAGCATGTAACTAACTCAGTCCCATCGGTAGTGTAATTAGAGGTGCAGCACTGGAGCCAGCGCTAGAGGAAGCAGAGCCAACACTTCCTGTATAGTGGCGCCTTCTGCCACATGGGAAAATGGGGTGGAGCCAATGGGGGCGGCAAAAATTAGGTTTCGGCTAGGGTGTCAGAAATCCTTGCACCAGCCCTGCTCCTCTGTGCCTAATGAAAACATGTAGCCACTCCCACACCTTTGCCGAGTCACTTCTAGCCCCGCCCTCAACCCCCTATGCACATTGACATGTAGCCCCGCCCACACCCGTCGGGTCACTCCTAGCCCCGCCCACACCCGTCGGGCCACTCCTAGCCCCGCCCTCGCCGAATATTAAGGACACGTAGCCCCGCCCACACCTCCACGATTCGCTGCCAGACCCGCCCTCTCTTTACTCCAGACACACTGAGGAGTGCTAGTCCCGCCCACACACCTCTACCGAGTGACTCCCAGCCCCGCCTTCTCCTTATGTGCACATTGAGTACACTTAACACCGCCCACACCTCTACCGAGTCACTCTTAGGCCCGCCTTCTCTTTAGTCCGTGCCCATTGAGAACCGCTAGCCCCGCCCACACTTTGGCCGAGTCACTCCCAGCCCTCTTGACATGTAGCTCCGCCCACACACACCGGCGGAGTCGCCCTCTGTGCCAATCGGGCACATCTAGCCCCGCCCCCTAACCCTCCTCCGTGCACGCTGAGGACACCTAACCCCGCCCACACCTCTACCCGACTCCCTCTTAGGCCCGCCTTCTGTTTAGTCTATGCCCATTGAGGACCACTAGCTCCGCCTACACTTTGGCCGAGTCACTCCCAGCCCTCTCTCGCCTTCCTCCTGTGTCTTGCCAAGATTGACATGTGGCTCCGCCCACACACCGGTCGAGTCGCTCTTAAGCCCGCCCTTCTGTGCCAATCGAGCACTTCTAGCCCCGCCCCCTAACCCTCCTCCGTGCACGCTGAGGACACCTAACCCCGCCCACACCTCAACCCGAGTCACGTGAGCGTGACGTGGTGAAAGGTCCTCCGGCCCGCTCCGCCTTCGGATCTGTGTGAGGCCCGGAGAGTGTTTTTCCCGTCAGGAACCCGGCTGTGTGATCGGTTCCCCCCCGCTCCGACCGGACACCCGGAACCCTCCAGACCGCCCACTACTACGGCGGGACCATGTCCGGCCCCGGCTGTTCCTGTACCGCCAGAATCATCAGCAGCTGCCTGCACCGAGGTGAGGAGACCGGCGGACCCCTGACAGGGAGCTGACAGCCCGCGGACAGTACAGGCCGGACCCGGGGAGGAGGAGGGGGAGGGGAGAACCACAGGCCTCTCGGTGTACACTGACTGGACGGGGAGGTTATTGTATGAAATAAACTTTATTTACACACCAACAAATGTACAAAACAAGGAGAGAGAAGGGGGAGGAGAGTCACCTGGGGCACCTAGAGAGATCCCACCCAGTGTTACATATAGAAGGTGACACAAGTCCAACCTATGTGTGTGATTATATGTCAGTATACATTGTATATTCCTGTATGTTGGGGGCGTTCAGGTGATTATCTAATAGTTGCATAGTAGGTGATCCCATCCAATGTGTGTTGGAGCTGCACGATTCTGGGGGAAAACGAGAATCACGATTATTTTGCTTGGAATAAAGATTGCGATTCTTTAAAAATGGTTAATTTTAAAGAAATCGGCTGTAGACAGCGCATGCGCAATCAACACGCCACTCGCTCCCGATGCTCGGAGCTGGTTATTTAAAGCGGAGCTCCACCCTAAAGTGGAACTTATCGGGTTCCTTTCCCCCCCCCCCCCCCCCCCTCCGGTGCCACAATTGGCACCTTTCAGGGGGGAGGGGGGTGCAGATACCTGTATAATACAGGTATCTGTACCCACTTCCGTGAAAAAATTTATCCGGGCTGCCCTGCCCCTATCTGTAGCTGCCCCGCCCCTGTCCGGAGATGCCCCGTTGTGTCTTGGGAAACACAGTTCCCAGGACACAGTGGGGACCAATAGAGACGCGCAGCGCAAGTCGCGCATGCGCAGTAGGGAACCGGGCAGTGAAGACGTTGCGTCTTCACTTCCTGATTCCCTGACAGAGGATGGCGGCGGTGCAGCTGAGAGACGAGCGATCTCTCGTCACATTCTGCCCACATCGCTGGACCCTGGGACAGGTAAGTGTCCGATTATTAAAAGTCAGCAGCTGCAGTATTTGTAGCTGTCGACTTTTAATATTTTTGGTGCGGGTGCAGCTCCGCTTTAATACAGCAAGGGGGTGGATGTAATGCATCCGCTGCCCCCCCCCCCGAGCTTCGGGGTGAGTGGTGTGTTGCTTGCGCAGTCCAGGCCGGGCACTACGCTCTCTGCTGACTGACGTCGGTTCCGATATCGGTGCCATTTGCGTTCCACGCTGGTTCCGTGGTTTCCGACGGGGATATACGGAAAATCAAGCTAATCCAGCCTGGAGATGGGGGGGGGGGGGGTAATTGAAATTACCGTGGCCGTCGGTAACGGCGGAGGCGATCTGGACCTTTTCCTGGCCTGACATGGAGACGAGTGAGGGGAAGCCAAAGCCTCAGGCTCTAATCACGTGCTTCAGTGGCCAAGTCATTGCAGGGTGGAAGCTACATCAAATCGGTGTAACAAAAAGTATTGCAACGACTGCCATTTTATTCTCTAGGGTGTTAGAATAAAAAGTGTGTGTGTGTGTGTGTGTGTGTGTGTGTGTGTGTGTGTGTGTGTGTGTGTGTGGGGTTCCAAGGAAAACAGGCAGGGGAAGCTCCATTAGCATTAGTGGTTGTCTTGTCATACCAACGGCCACCACAAGAGGGCGCCATATTCAAGAAGGAACCATAGGACTGCAGAAGGCCGGCAAAGCCTCAAATACCGGCGCGGCCCAACGCGATTGCGCCGGGGGGGTGGGGAACGGTGTCGCACGGAGACAGGATACCCCAGCTGTGCCGCGCCAGGTTGCTAAATCTAGTTGCAAATGCGACCTGGCGCCCGGGGTTTGTCGAGCCCTGCCTTACAGTACATTAGGTTTTCCAATCGGAGCACCCTCTTGCATCCTAAAAGAATGCACCATGGGAAAACCTGATATATCGGGGGGTGTGGTACCTGATGTAAGGGGGGGGGCCCTTACATCAGGTACCACACCCCCCTCCTATATATCAGGTTTTCCCATGAGTCCCCCACCTTGTATCAGATGATCCACCCCCAGTTATTGTGTGTTTGTTTTTGTTTTTTTTTCATATTAAACATTTTAAGTGTATAACGCAAAGCCTGTTGGGTATGCTCAGGCATAGATAACACGATAACCTACAATAACAACCTAATACAAGGCAGCCATTCCCCTCTGACATGCAGTGCGATTTTTAGTAATGGGGGTGGGGAAATGTCATAGATGAAATGAGAATTACTTCCAACAAGGAAAATTACAGCCGCCCTGTGTTTAATCTGGTGTATCATTCGATGTGACCGTGTCAGAGGTTATGCAAATATCCCAGACTTTTGAATTTTTTTTGGGGCAACCCCTTCATAAGTAAACCAATATAATGGGATTGCTGCATTAACTAAGCGCTTCCAGAGATCTGTTTGTAGGTGTCTGCGGGGGCTGGGAAAGGAGAGCCTTATGTGTGTAGAGCAGAAGCGAGCCGATCAATGTTGTCATGGCCAAATGGTGTACCGGCCCCAGGATACCAACCTCCAACAGATCAGGGTACACAGAGAGAGAGAGAGAGAGAGAGGGGGGGGGGGGGAGAGAGAGAGAGAGAGAGAGAGAGAGAGTACACAGAGAGAGAGAGAGAGGGTACACAGAGAGAGAGAGAGAGAGAGGGTACACAGAGAGAGAGAGAGAGGGTACACAGAGAGAGAGAGAGAGGGGGGTACAGAGAGAGAGAGAGAGAGAGAGAGAGAGAGAGAGGGGGGGTACAGAGAGAGAGAGAGAGAGGGGGGGGTACAGAGAGAGAGAGAGAGAGAGGGGGGGGTACAGAGAGAGAGAGAGAGAGAGAGAGGGGGGTACACAGAGAGAGAGAGAGAGAGGGGGGGTACAGAGAGAGAGAGAGAGAGGGGGGGTACAGAGAGAGAGAGAGAGAGAGAGAGGGTACAGAGAGAGAGAGAGAGAGAGGGGGGGGTACAGAGAGAGAGAGAGAGAGAGGGGGGGTACAGATAGAGAGAGGGGGGGTACAGAGAGGGGGGGGGGGTACAGAGAGAGAGAGAGAGGGGGGGGGTACAGAGAGAGAGAGAGAGAGAGGGGGTACAGAGAGAGAGAGAGAGAGAGAGGGGGGGTACAGAGAGAGGGGGGTACAGAGAGAGGGGGGTACAGAGAGGGGGGGGGGTACAGAGAGGGGGGGGTACAGAGAGAGAGAGAGAGGGGGGTACAGAGAGAGAGAGGGGGGGTACAGAGAGAGAGAGGGGGGGGTACAGAGAGAGAGAGAGAGAGAGGGGGGGTACAGAGAGAGAGAGAGAGAGAGAGAGAGAGAGGGGGGGGGTACAGAGAGAGAGAGAGAGAGGGGGTACAGAGAGAGGGGGGGGTACAGAGAGGGGGGGGGAGAGAGGGGGGGGTACAGAGAGAGAGGGAGAGAGTTGGAAACTTCAGCCCAAAAGATCTGGATGACGGGGATATTCCCAGAAGACATGTATAAATGTTGCCATGCCTTCCGGACAACACCAACATTTAGTGCGGCGTGGGAAATATCCTATGCAATTTTTGGGGTGTAAAGTATATTCTATGTGTGTGGTGGTTGTGTGTTGTTTTTTTTTTTTTTTTTTTTTTTTTTTAATGGTACTAGCCGGTCCCAAGTAAGAGACCAGTTGTTGCATATGGTATTCCCAAATGTCCTCCCAGTCTTCAGTATCCAACTCCTGAGCCTCACTGTGCCGGCAGGACCACAATTTATCTACATCAGGGATATGCAATTAGTGAACCTCCCAGCTGTTGCAAAACTACAAGTCCCATCATGCCTCTGGGTGTCATGCTTGTGGCTGTCAGAGTCTTGCTATGCCTCATGGGACTTGTAGTTTCTGCAACAGCTGGAGGTCCACTAATTGCATATCCCTGATCTAGACCCTCATTAATAGTTGGTTATATCATATTATAGCTGCACAATTCTGACCAAGATGAGAATCACGATTTTTTTTTTTTTTGCTTGGAATAAAGAGATCACAATTCTCTCAACCTAAAATCTTTCACATTATACAAATAAAATTGAGCTATTTTTTTTTTATTTTTTTTAAATTGATTAGTGGAGGGCCACTCTTAAAAAAAAAAAAAAATAAAATAAATAAAAAAAAAAATAACATATGAAAAAAAATTAGATTTTTTTTTTTTTTAACTTGCCAGAAATGGCTGGTACTAGGCAGATTGTCCTAATCTGCCACTTCCTACACCGCGGTGATCGTCAGTCTTCTCTTCCTCGCGTTGTCTTCTGGGAAAGGTGGCGCGCTGTGTTCTGGGACACACACAGTTCCAGAACACAGCGCGCCCCATTCATAAAGCGGCTCGCGCATGCGCAGTAGGAAATGGGCAGTGAAGCCGCAGGGCTCCACTGCCTGTTTCCATTAGTTAGAATGGCGGAGCCGAGGGACGGGTCGGCCTCGGGCAGCCGACATCGCGGGCACCCTGGACAGGTAAGTGTGCTTATTAAGTCGGCAGCTACAGTGTTTGTAGCTGCTGACTTTGAAATGAAATGTTTGTTCAGCTGGCCCACCCCTTTAAAGTAATTGCGCAAATACAGTGTGACATAAAAATATTGCAACAACCACCATTTTATTCTCTAGGGTCTCTACTAAAAAAGTGTGTGTGTGTGTGTGTTAGGGGTGCAACGGATCAAAAAACTCACGGATCGGATCGATCCTCGGATCAGGAGTCACGGATCGGATCATTTTTCGGATCAGCAAATAATAATAATTGAATTTGCAAAAACCTGTGAAAATTCCGCCACCATATAGTCCCCACTGTAATATCCACGTCATCTCCCCCACTGTAATATCCACGTCATCTCCCCCACTGTAATATCCACATCCTCTCCCCACTGTAGTATTGGCTGGGTATCGCAGAGTATTGGCTGGGTATCGCAGAGTATTGGCTGGGTATCGCAGAGTATTGGCTGGGTATCGCAGAGTATTGGCTGGGTATCGCAGAGTATTGGCTGGGTATCGCAGAGTATTGGCTGGGTATCGCAGAGTATTGGCTGGGTATCGCAGAGTATTGGCTGGGTATCGCAGAGTATTGGCTGGGTATCGCAGAGTATTGGCTGGGTATCGCAGAGTATTGGCTGGGTATCGCAGAGTATTGGCTGGGTATCGCAGAGTATTGGCTGGGTATCGCAGAGTATTGGCTGGGTATCGCAGAGTATTGGCTGGGTATCGCAGAGTATTGGCTGGTGATCGCAGAGTATTGTCTGGGTATCGCAGAGTATTGGCTGGGTATCGCAGAGTATTGGCTGGGTATCGCAGAGTATTGGCTGGGTATCGCAGAGTATTGGCTGGGTATCGCAGAGTATTGGCTGGGTATCGCAGAGTATTGGCTGGGTATCGCAGAGTATTGGCTGGGTATCGCAGAGTATTGGCTGGGTATCGCAGAGTATTGGCTGGGTAATCGCAGAGTATTGGCTGGGTATCGCAGAGTATTGGCTGGGTATCGCAGAGTATTGGCTGGTATCGCAGAGTATGGCTGGGTATCGCAGAGTATTGGCTGGGTATCGCAGAGTATTGGCTGGGTATCGCAGAGTATTGGCTGGGTATCGCAGAGTATTGGCTGGGTATCGCAGAGTATTGGCTGGGTATCGCAGAGTATTGGCTGGGTATCGCAGAGTATTGGCTGGTATCGCAGAGTATTGGCTGGGTATCGCAGAGTATTGGCTGGGTATCGCAGAGTATTGGCTGGGTATCGCAGAGTATTGGCTGGGTATCGCAGAGTATTGGCTGGGTATCGCAGAGTATTGGCTGGGTATCGCAGAGTATTGGCTGGGTATCGCAGAGTATTGGCTGGGTATCGCAGAGTATTGGCTGGGTATCGCAGAGTATTGGCTGGGTATCGCAGAGTATTGGCTGGGTATCGCAGAGTATTGGCTGGGTATCGCAGAGTATTGGCTGGGTATCGCAGAGTATTGGCTGGTATCGCAGAGTATTGGCTGGGTATCGCAGAGTATTGGCTGGGTATCGCAGAGTATTGGCTGGGTATCGCAGAGTATTGGCTGGGTAATCGCAGAGTATTGGCTGGGTATCGCAGAGTATTGGCTGGGTATCGCAGAGTATTGGCTGGGTATCGCAGAGTATTGGCTGGGTATCGCAGAGTATTGGCTGGGTATCGCAGAGTATTGGCTGGGTATCGCAGAGTATATGCAGGGTTAATGCAGAGTATATGCAGGGTTAATGCAGGGTATGTTTACAAGTGATCGCTCCGTCAAATTTGACGGAGCGATCACATTGTAAACAGTGGCCGGGTGTACCAAGATGGCCGCCGCTCCGGAGCTAGGCCGAAGCCGCGGCCTTTCCTAAGGCCGCCGGGTGTACAAAGATGGCCGCCGCCGCTCCGGAGCTAGGCCGAAGCCGCGGCCTTTCCTAAGGCCGAGGCCGCGGATCGCGGGGTGTGCCGATCCGAACGGGGTGCCCGTTCGGATCACGGATCGGCGACGATCCGTTGCACCCCTAGTGTGTGTGTTAAAATATTTTTTTGTGTGAATGTACAATGTAGATGTAAAGCTCTGCGTTAATTGACGGCGCTATACAAGTACCTTATTTTTATTTATTTTTTTAAAATACTTTTTACTGCTTGCCCTTTCTCCTCACACTTGGAGTGGGGTACCGATGCATTTCTCTTCAGTCATACCGTTTTGTGGTGTACGTAGATTACAAACAATGGGAACCTGAACTTCGTTTTATCTTACTGTGAAATTTGTGTGAATGCAGAGCTTGGATTCATTGAACGAGTTTACCAAAAAATGTAAATATTGCAGAATATACAGCTTTTTTTTTTTTTTCTTTAAGCTCCATTTCATGCTGAATAAACTAAATTATTCATGTATCTTAAATAGAAAACTAACTTTTAGATGGATTTTTACTCCAAAGCATTGCTAAAAATCTACTTGCGGTGTTCTTTCTGGATTTCAAGCATGCGCGGTTGCATGCTGCATTAGCACCAAGGGCCATCCTAGATTGTAAGCTCTAACGAGCCGGACTTCCCGATTCTTCCTGTATTGTAACTGTACTATTTGCCCCCCCCCCCTCATGTTGTACAGCTCTGCGCAAACTGTTGGCGCTATATAAATCCTGTATGAGTGGACAGAAGATGCACATTTAGTGATAGAAGAATATCTGTGCAGAGGGCGCCACTCTGCTGGCAAAACTATTAAAGCCGAGTTCCACCCAAAAATGGAACTTCCTCTCTAAGCACTCCTTGCCCCCTTACATGCCACATTTGGCATGTCATTTTTGTTTTGGGGGGGGGGGGGGGAGTGGGGGCTTCATTAGGAGAGGGACTTCTGTCCCACTTCCGCCAAGGTGACTCCTCCTTTTGCTTTAGGCAGCCCCTCCCTCTAGGCCAGGGGTAGGGAACCTTTTTGGCTGAGAGCCACGAACGCCACATATTTTAAAATTTTAATTCCGTGAGAGCCGTACAATATGTTTAACCACCTGAGATCCGCGCCATAGCCAAATGACGGCTACAGCGCGGATCTGATGTGCCGGGACGACGTCTATTGACGTCGTCCCGGCAACGAGCGGCCTGCCTGCCCCCTGAAGGGCGCGCGCGCGCCGTGCTCTGTGATCCGCGAGTCTGTGAGACTCGCTGGATTACAGATCCGAGTAAGGGGTCGATCCGACCCCCTTACCACGTGATCAGCTGTCAGCCAATGACAGCTGATCAAGTGATAATAACAGAGCCGGTAATCGGCTTTCTTTCCTGCTCGCGCTGATAGCGCGAGGAGGAAAAAAAAAAAAGCCGATCACCGGCGGCAGTGAGAGGGACATCAGTCCCTCTCACTGCAATATGCCAAGGGTCCATGGTGCCCACCATTGCTAATAAAAGTGCCATCTGTCAGTGTCCCCCATCAGCGCATATCAATGAAGCAGAAAAATTACCTGTTTGCAAAATTTTTTATAACAAACTATTAAACATGATTTTATTTTTTTTTTAATTTTCCATCTTTTTTTATTTGTTTAGCAAAAAATAAAAACCCTCAGCTGTGATTAAATACCACCAAAAGAAAGCTCTATTTGTGGGGAAAAAATGGTAAAAATTTCATTTGGGTACAGTGTTGTATGACCGCGCAATTGTCATTCCAAGTGCGTCAGCGCTGAAAGCTGCAAATTTGGTCTGGGCAGGAGGGGGGTTTAAGTGCAAAGTAATCAGGTGGTTAAAACTAAATACAAGTAAATGTGTGCATTTTATGTAAGACCAACACCTCCTTTAACCGCTTCAGCACCGGGCCATTTTACCCCCTTCCTTACCAGAGCACTTTTTGCGATTCGGCACTGCGTCACTTTAACCTGACAATTGCGCGGTCGTGCGAAGTTACACCCAAACGAAATTGACGTCCTTTTTTTTCCCACAAATAGAGCGTTCTTTTGGTGGTATTTGATCGCCCCTACGGTTTTTATTTTTTGCGCTATAAACAAAAGTGAGCGACAATTTTGAAAAAAAAAACACTATTTTTTTGCTAGAATAAATATCCCATTTTTTTGTTAAAAAAAAACTATTGTTTTACTCAGTTTAGGCCGATATGTATTCTTCTACCGATTTTTGGTAAAAAAAATCGCAATAAGCGTATATTGATCGGTTTGCGAAAAAGTTATAGCTTCTACAAAATAGGGGATAGATTTATTGCATATTTTTTTTTTTTTTTTTTATTTTTTATTACTAGTAATGGCGGCGATCTGCGATTTTTTTTTTTTTTTTTTTTTTTTTTTTTTTTTTTTTTTTTTTTTTTTTTTTTTTTCGTGACAGCGACATTGTGGCGGACACTTCGGACACTTTTGACACATTTTTGGGACCATTCCCATTTACACAGCGATCGTTGCTATAAAATAGCAGTGATTACTGTGTAAATGTGACGGGCAGGGAAGGGGTGAACACTAGGGGGCGCTGCAGGGTTAATGTGTTCCCTATATGTGTGATTCTAACTGTGGGGGGAGGGGACGCAAGGGGAGGAGACCGATCATGTGTTCCTCCCGTGCTGGGATCACATGAGCGGTCTCCTCTCCGCTGACAGGACGTGGAGCTGTGTGTTTACACACACAGCTCCACGGTCCCGCTGTTTTAACGGGCAATCGCGGCCTCCGGGCACTCGCACCGGGTCCCGAGCGACGCGGTGCGCGCCCCCCAGGCGACCGGGAATGGGAGGACGTCATATGACGCCCACCCAGGATGGGAGATCCACCTTGTGGGCGTCATATGACTATGGGCGGGTAGGGAAGTGGTTAAAGTACAATAAGTCTCTGAATTAAACAATCAGGTGTTCTTTATTAAGGCCTAAATCACAGAACAAAGAAATATCATGACATGACCTCTGAATTCTTCTTAACGCTGTTGCTAACCAATGATGAATAACGTACTTCTTACCATTAATGTGACTTCTGGTGCTGCATGGTTTTGCTGATGGCTTTGTAGTCTGGTTGATACGCGGTGAGGTTAAGCTTCATGCAGGCGTGGAGACTTCCATCCGTTAAACGTGATCATAATTTCGATTAATTATAACTGTAATGTCCACATCTCCCCCACGGTAATATCCACGTTATCTCCCCCCCCCCACTGTAATATCCACGTCATCTCCCCCCCACTGTAATATCCACGTCATCTCCCCCCCACTGTAATATCCACGTCATCTCCCCCCCCTGTAATCTTATTCTCTTCTTTCCTCTTCTCTCTTTCTTTCTTCTTTCTCTTCTTCTTTTCTTTCTTCTTTCTCTTTTCTTCTCTTTCTTCTTTCTTTCTTTCTCTTCTTCTTCTCTTCTTTCTCTCTTCTTCTCTTCTTCTCTCTTCTTCTCTTCTCTCTTCTTTCTTCTTTTCTTTTCTTCTCTCTTCTTCTCCTTCTTCTTCTCTCTTCTTTCTTCTTTTTCTCTCTCTTCTTTCTCCTCTCTTCTTCTTCTTTCTTCTTTCTTCTTCTTCTTTCTTCTCCTTCTCTTCTTCTCTTTTTCTTCTTCTCTTCTTCTCTTTCTTCTTCTCTCTTTCTCTTTTCTCTTCTTTCTCCTTTTTCTTTTCTTTCTTCTTCTCTCTCTTCTCTCTTCTTTCTTCTCTCTCTCTTTCTTCTCTCTCTCTTTCTTCTTCTCTTCTCTTCTCTCTTTTCTTTCTCTCTTCTTTCTTCTCTCTTTCTCTCTCTTCTTCTTCTTTCTTTCTTCTCTTCTTCTCTTCTTCTCTTCTTCTCTTTCTTCTCTCTTTTCTCTTCTCTTCTCTCTTTCTTCTTCTTCTCTTCTTCTCTCTCTTTCTCTTCTTTCTCTTCTCTCTCCTCTTTCTCTTCTCTCTTCTTTTTCTTCTCTTTCTTCTCTTTCTCTTCTTTTCTCTCTCTTCTTTCTTCTTCTCTCTTTCTTCTTTCTCTCTTCTCTCTTCTTCTTCTTCTCTCTCTCTCTCTTTCTCTTCTCTTCTCTTCCTTTTCTTCTCTTTCTCTTCTTCTTCTCTCTCTTCTTCTCTTTCTTCTTCTTCTTCTCTTTCTTTTTCTCGTTCTTCTTCTCTCTTTTCTTTCTTCTTTTCTCTTCTCTTCTCTTCTTTTCTTTCTTCTTCTCTTCTTCTTTCTTTCTTCTCTTTCTTCTCTTTCTCTTCTCTTCTTCTTTTCTTCTCTCTCTCTCTTCTTCTTCTCTCTTCTTCTCTCTCTTCTTCTCTTCTCTTCTCTTTCTTTCTTTCTCTTCTTCTTTCTCTTCTTCTTCTCTTCTCTCTTTTCTTCTTTTTCTTCTTCTTTTCTCTTCCTTCTCTCCTTTCTTCTTTTCTCTTTCTCTTCTCTCTCTTTTTTTTCTTTCTCTCTTCTCTCTCCTTCTTCTCTCTTCTCTTCTTCTTTCTCTCTTCTTTCTCTTCTCCTTCTCTTCTTCTCTCTTCTCTCTTTTCTTCTCTCTTCTTTCTTTCTCTTCTCTTCTTCTTCTTTTCTTCTTCTTCTTCTCTTCTTTCTCTTTTTCTTTCTCTCTCTTTTTCTCTTTCTTCTTCTCTCTCTCTCTTCTCTTCTTTTTCTTTCTCTCTTCTTCTTCTTCTTCTTTCTCTTTTCCACTCTTTCATCTTTCTTCTTCCATCTCTCTTTCCTTTTCTCTTCTCTTCTCTTTCTCTCTTTCTCTCTTCTCTTTTTCTCTCTTCTTTTCTTCCTTCTTCTTCTTCTCTCTCTCTTCTTCCTCCTTTTCTCTTCTCTTCTTATCTTCTTCTCTCTCTTCTTCTTCTTCTCTCTTCTTCTCTCTTTTCTCTCTCTCTTTTCTTTCTCTCTCTTCTCTCTCTTTCTTCTTCTTCTTCTTCTCTTCTCTTCTCTTCTTCTTCTCTCTTCTCTCTTTCTTTCTTTCTCTTCTTCTCTCTTTCTCTTCTTTCTCTCTCTTCTTTCTTCTCTTCTTCTTCTTTCTTTTCTCTCTTTCTTTTCTTTTTCTTCTCTTCTCTTCTTCTCTTCTCTTCTCTTCTCTCTCTCTCTTCTTCTTCTCTTCTTCTTCTCTTCTTCTTTCTCTTCTTCTCTTCTTCTCTTCTCTTCTTCTTCTCTTCTCTTCTTTCTCTTTCTTCTTCTTCTCTTCTTCTCTTTCTTCTCTTCTCTCTCTTTTTTCCTTTTCTTTCTCTCTCTTTCTCTTTTCTTTTTTCTTCCTCTCTTCTTCTCTTTCTTTTTCTTCTTCTCTTTCTCTTCTTTCTTTTCCTTTCTTCTCTTTCTTCTTCTTCTCTTCTTTCTCTCTCTCTCTTTCTACTCCCTCTTTCTTTCTTTCTTCTTCTTCTCTCTTTCTTCTCTTTCTTCTTTCTTTCTTCTTCTTTCTCCTTCTTCTCTTCTCTTCTCTTTCTTCTTCTTCTTCTTCTTCTTTCTTCTCTCTCTTTCTCTTCTCTTCTTCTCTTCTTTCTCTTTTTCTTTCTTCTCTTTTCTTCTTCTCTTCTTCTTTCTCTCTTCTTCTCTTCTCTTCTCTTCTTCTCTTTTTCTATTTCTCTTCTTCTTCTTCTTTCTTCTCTTCCATTCTCTTTTTTCTCTCTTTCTCTTCTTCTCTCTTCTCTTCTTTTCTCTTCTCTTTCTCCTTTCTCTTCTTTTTCTTTCTTCTTCTTTCTTTTTCTCTTTCTCTTCTTCTCTCTCTCTTCTCTCTTCTTCTCTTTCTTTCTTTCTCTTCTTCTCTCTTTCTCTTCTTCTCTTCTTTCTTTCTTCTTTCTCTTTTCTTTCTTTTCTTCTTCTTCTCTTCTTCATTTTCTTCTTCTTTCTTTCTCTTTTCTTCTCTTTCTCTTTTCTCTTCTCTTTCTTTCTTCTCTTCTTTCATTCTTCTCTCTCTTCTCTTCTTCTTCTTCTTCTTCTTTCTCTCTTTTTCTTCTCTCTCTTCTTTTCTTCTTTTCTCTTTCTTTCTTCTTCTTCTCTCTCCTCTTTCTCTTCTTCTCTCTTCTTTCTCTTCCTTCTTTTCTTCCTCCTTCTTCTTTTCTTCTCTTTTCTTCTTCTTTCTTCTTTCTTTTCTTCTTTCTCTTCTTTCTTTCTTCCTTCTTTTCTTCTCTCTCTTCTTTCTTCTTCTCTTATTCTTCTTTCTTTTCTTTCTTCTCTTCTTTCTTCTTCTTCCTTTTCTTCTTCTTCTCTCTCTTTCTTTCTCCTTTCTCTTCCTTCTTCTCTCTTCTTTCTTCTCTTCTTCTCTCCCTTTTCTTCTTCTCTTTCTCTTCTCTTTCTTCTCTTTCTCTCCTTTCTTTTCTTCTCTTCTCTTCTCTCTTCTTCTTTCTTCTTCTTCTTCTTTTCTTCTTCTCTCTTTCTTCTTCTTTCTTTCTCTTCTTCTCTCTTCTTCTTTCTTCTTTCTTCTCTCTTTTCTTCTCTCTTCTTCTCTTCTCTTCTCCTCTTCTTCTTTTCTTCTTTCTTCCTCTCTTCTTTCTTTTCTCTTCTCTTCTCTTTCCTCTTTCTCTTTCTCTCTCTTCTCTTTCTTCTTCTCTTCTTCTCTTCTTCTCTCAATTCTTCTTCTTTCTTTCTTCTTTCTTCTTTCTCTCATCTTCTCTCTTCTCTTCTTTTCTTCTTTCTTTTCTCTCTTCTTCTTTCTTCTTCTGCTTCTTCTTCTCTTTCTCTCTTTCTTTCTTTCTTCTTCTCTCTTTCTCTTCTCTCTTCTCTCACTGTAATGTCCACATCTCCCCCACGACTGTCTGCTTGCTTGGCACTACACAAGCAGGCAGATCCACGAGCAGTTGAGGCAGGTGATGATGACATCAGCGCGCCACATACCTAGGCCGCCGCTGGGTGTACCAAGATGGCCACCGTTCCGGAGTTAGGCCGAGGCCGCAGCCTTTCCTATGGGCTCAATCCGCGGATCGGCACACCACGCGATCCGCGGATTGAGAGGTGACAGCCAGATGCGGCCATCAAAAGAGCCACATCTGGCTCACGAGCCATAGGTTCCTTACCCCTGCTATAGGCGATCTCCTGGTACACGTGAGATCGCCTGTCCACTCCGGGAGCGCAGCGCCGTGCGTGCCCGGCCGTGAAGCTGAAAGCTGTCATGGCTGGGTGCCCAGAGTGGCAATGGAGGCGCCAGCGGAGAGGAGGGGGAGAGGATCGACACCCCGTTTGGCCGCATCACTGAACTGTGGAACAGGTAAGTGTCTGTCTGTCTGTTTATTAAAAGTCAGAAACTACACTTTTTTGTAGCTGCTGACTTTTATTAAACATAAAAAGCCTGGAACTCCCCTTTAATTCCTATGTAAGTGCCTCATCCATGTTATCGGTGCTAATTTCCCCTCGGTGGGGTTTATGTACCAAAACTGGAGAGTACAAAAATCTGGTGCAGCTGTGATCGGTGGCCAATCGGCTTCTAACTTCAGCTTGACTATGGAGGCTGATTGGTTTCTATGCACTCCTCCAATGTTAGGGAATCGACCTCATTGGGTGAGTTTGTGAAAGCCGTTGTATAACACGGCTGACTGACGCAATCGTATATTTAGCCTTTTTATTTCCTGATGAGTACCGGGAAAAGGAAATAAGAAACCTGATTGTTCTCCTATTCTCATTGGTCCTCGGTGACGGGCAGTCTGTTTACAAGCTCAGCTGGGATTTATGGACTCGATAATGTCTGTGTTGAAACCCGAGTCACATGACTGGAGCTGTTATCTGTTTGTGTCACCGTTCTGCGTCTGAAGTCTCTGTGTGACATTTATAACCTTTGTACATTGCATAACACAGGAACTAAAGTCACTTCACACACACACAGGAGTTTATGAAGAATCTATTCGTGGTTTTATTTTCATTACTAGATGGCCGGCATAAGAAAAAACAATACATGTGTACAAATATAATAAAGCCTGCATCAACAAAAGAACATAGGACCACCGCTATCTTACACAGCGCTATACAAGAGGGCGTACAGTACAGTTACACCCCTTTCACACTGGAGGATTTTTCTGGCGCTTTTAGGCCCCTTTCACACTGGGGCGGTTTTCAGGCGGTACAGCGCTAAAAATAGCGCCTGTACACCGCCTGAAAAAAACGGCCCCATTCACTCCAGTGTGAAAGCCGGCGGGCTTTCACACTGGAGCGGTGCGCTAGCAGGACGGTAACAAAAAAGTCCTGCTAGCAGAATCTTTGGCGTGGTATATTCACCGCTCCTACCCATTAATTTCAATGGGACATCGCGGTAATATCGTGGCAAAGCGGCACTGGGCGGTGGATTTTAACCCATTTTTCATCCGCTCGCGGGGCGGTTTTACCCCCCGCGAGCGGATGAAAAATGGGTTAAAATCCCCCGCCCAGTGCCGCCGTAGCGGCGCTTTGCCGCGATATTACCGCGGTGTCCCATTGAAATTAATACCGTGGCTAAAACGACGGTAAAGCAGAGCTAAATTTAGCGCTGCTTTACCGTTACCGCGGCTCCCGCCCCAGTGTGAAAGGGGCCTTAGAGCTAAAAAATAGCGCCTGAAAAGCGCCTCGCAAGCCACCCCAGCGTGAAACCCCAAGTGCTTTAACACTGGGGCGCTGCGCTGGCAGGACGTCAAAGTCGTTTTTGAGGTGCTTTAGGAGTGGTGTACAACATCGCTCCTAAAGTGCCCCTGCCCATTGATGTCAATGGGCAGCAGCGTTTTGCGGGTGTTTTTTAACCCTTTTTTTTGGGGGGGGGGTAGAAGCGCTCCGCTAAAGCTAGCGGTGCTTTACCGCCAACGCCCAGGTGCTGGCAGTGTGAAAAGGCTCTTGCAATACAACTTTTAATACAGGAGTAATCTGCTTGCTCAAAACGCCCCTACCACTAGCATTGGCATTACTGTGCGCCCCCCTCCCCCTCTATGTATACAGGTTTTACAATCATGTTGGTAGAAGTGTATATCTGTAGGTTTTTTTGTTTGTTCTTTGTTTACTGTATATACTCGAGTATAAGCCGAGACACCTAATTTTACCCACAAAAAAACTGGGAAAACTTATTGACTCGAGTAAAAGCCTAGGGTGAGAAATGTGCAGCTACTGTAAGTGGAAAAGAGGGCCAACAATGCCCATTTGCAGCCTCACTGTGCCCATTTGCAGCCATGGGTCCCCATGGGGTACCCATGGGGCAGTTAAGAGTTCCTAGATGCCCCCTAGCTGCAGCCAAAATTGGGGGTCTCTGGCCCCAAAGGGTCCCCGAAATGACATTGCTGCAGATGGACACAGTTGACCGACTTGGGGGGGGCCCCGTATATCGGGGCCACTTGGTGCTAGGAACTCCAAATTTGTGTTGGTTCCACTGGGTTTGCATGCCAAATTTGGGGCTCATAGCACTAAGTAGCCCCGAGATACGGGGCAGCAAATTCGGGTCGGAATTTTTTTTTTTTTCTGCAGAAAAATGCTTCACTCCAGTATAAGCCGAGGGGGGCACTTTCAGCACAAAAAAATGTGCTGAAAAACTCGGCTTATACTCGAGTGTATATACGGCATTTAAAAAAAAAAAAAAAAATCCTTACCTAATAGGTTTTATTTACCAGTAAATGCTGGTGGTTCTTCAAAGAGCAAATGTATCATTTTGAGTTACTATTGTTAGTGCTGCACCAATCCCGGGGGGGGGGGGAATGGCGGGGGGTGGGGGTGTTTGCTCCCTTTCCACAGATGAAAATTTTGTGGAGGAGGGGCAAAAAAGACTAAGGGTCCTTTCACACGGTGCGGATCCGTAATGATCCGCCCCGTGAAGATCCGCTGCTCATCGGGATCGCTCCGCTGAGCCGGCGGATGACAGGGCGGTCCTTGCACGCTGCGCAGGGACCGCCCAGTCAGATCTCCGCTCTCCCCTATGGGGGATCGGATGAACACGGACCGTCTGTCCGTGTTCATCCGATCCGCTCTGCAGACGGATTGGGAGAAAATAGGGTTTTCCTCCGTCTGCAGAATCGGACCATAGCGGGGGCGGACGACATCGGGTGTCAGCGGATGCTCATCCGCTGACACCCGCTATCCCATAGGGGTACATGTATGTCCGTTTTTTTTTTTTCATCCGAAAACGGAAGGATGAAAAACGGCCATACGGTCTGCATGTGTGAAAGGGGCCTAAGGATTTTACAGCAAATTCGGCCGCCACTTAGTCGCGATTTCTAGGAATGCCTGTGTAAGTGGCATCAAAAGTCGGACCAAAGTAGTGCAGGGACTACTTTTGAAGTCGGAAGGACTTGAAGACGCACTAATATGAATGGCTGTCATTGGAAACCATGGGGAACGACTTGTCATGCTACTTTGCAGTCCCAAATCGTGGGACCAGTCGTATAAGTGTGAAAGGGGCCTAAGGCTTCATTCATACTTGTATGACTCAAGTCATGCGACTTGGGATGGGTGCGACTTTGCCGAGGTACAAGTCGCATAAAAGTTGGACTCATTGTTGCAGCGGTGCTTTGGCAGTGCTCCCCCCCCCCCCCCTAATTGCTTTCAATGGGCAGGGGCGCTTCAGGAGTGGTGTATACACACTGCTACTACAGCGTTTTTACTGTCCTGCAAGCGCACTGCTCCAGTGAGAGCCCTCGGGCTTTCACACTGGAGAGGCAGGAGAGGTTCTTTGCGGGCGATTTGCAGGCGCTATTTTTAGCAATGAAGCGCCTTAGTGTGAAAGTAGCCTAAAACATTCTGGTAGGACGTTCATGCAACTTTTGAGGGCTAATCTTGTAGTCTATGGCCCTCCAAGTTGCATGAAAGTCAGACCAAAGTAGTACATGCAAGCTTTAGTACATGTATGAATGGTTATCATTGGAAAACAAGGAGTATGACGTGTCATGCGACTTTGATGTCCAAAGTTGCATGACAAGTGTGAATACAGAGCATCTGGAAAGCATTCAGTGCTTCACTTTTTCCACATTTGTTATGTTACAGCCTTATTGCAAAATGGACTAAATTCATTATTTTCCTAAAAGTTCTACAAACAATCCCCCATAATGACGTGAAAGTTGTTTTTGAAATCTTTGCAAATTTTTTTAAAAAGAAAAAGCAAATCCCATGTACATACGGTAAGTATCACAGCCTTTGCTCAATACTTTGGTGAAGCCCCTTTGGCACCAATTACAGCCTCAAGTCTTGTTGAGTATGATGCTACAAGCTTGACACACCTATTTTTGGGCAGTTTCTCCCATTCTTCTTTGCAGGACCTCTCAAGCTCCATCAGGTTGGATGGGGAGGGTCGGTGCACGGCCATTATCAGATCTCTCCAGAGATGTTCAATCTGGTTCAAGTCTGGGCTCTGGCTGGGCCACTCAAGGACATTCAGAGTTGTCCCGTAGCCACTCCTTTTGTTATCTTGGCTGTGTGCTTAGGGTTGTTGTCCTGTTTGGAAGATGAACCTTTGCTTCAGTCTGAGGTACAGAGCGCTCTGGAGCAGGTTTTCATCAATGATGTCTCTGTACATTGCTGCATTCATCTTTCCCTCGATCCTGACTAGTCTCCCAGTTCCTGCAACCTTCCCACAGCATGATGCTGCCACCACCATGCTTCACTATAGGCATGTCCTCCAGACATGATGCTTGCCATTCAGGCCAAAGAGTTCAATCTTTGTTTCATCAGACCAGAGAATTTATTTTATTTTTATTTTTTTGCTCATGATCAGAGTCCTAAAGGTGTCTTTTGGCAAACTGTAGGTGAGCTGATGTGTCTTATTATGGAGAGGCTTCCGTCTGGCTACTCTACCATACAGGACTGATTGGTGGAGTACTGCAGAGATAGTGGTTCTCCTCTCTCCACAAAGAAACGCTGGATCTCTGTCATGAGTGACCATCAGGTTCCTGGTCACCTCCCTGACTAAGGTCCTTCTCCCCCGATCGCTTAGTTTGGCTGGGCGGCCCTCTCTAGGAAGAGTCCTGGTGGTTCCAAACTTCTTCCATTTACAGATGATGGAGACCACTGTGTTCATTGGGACCTTCAATACTGCAGAAATATTTCTGTACCCTTCTGCAGATCTGTGCCTCCATACAATCCTGTCTCGGAGGTCTACAGACAATTCCTTGGACTTCATGGCTTGGTTTGTGCTCTGACATGCACTGTTATCTGTGGGACCTTATATAGACAGGGGTGTGGCCTTTCCAAATCATATCCAATCACCTGAATTTACCACAAGTGGACTCCAATCAAGTTGTAGAAACATCTCAAGGATGATCAATAGAAACGGGAGGCACCCGAGATCAATTTTGAGTGTCGTGGCAAAGGCTGGGAATACTTATGTACATGGGATTTTATTTTTTATTTTTGAAATCTTTGCAAATTGATTAAAAATGAAACACAAACTTTTCACATTGTCATTATGGGGTGTTTGTAGAATTATTATTTTTTTCAGCAAAAATAATAAATTGAATCCATTTTGAAATAAGGGCTGTAACATAAAATGTGAAGTGCTGTGAACACTCAGGATGCACTGGACAATCTTCTTTCTTTTTTTTTTTCCTTCTCCTTTCCTTCTCCTTTCCTTCCTTCTCCTTTTTTTTTTTTTTTTTTTTTTTTTCTTCTCTCTTCTCTCTTCTCCTCTTTTCTCTCTTTTTCTCTTTTTTCCCTTCTCTCTCTTTTTCCCTTCTCTTCTCTCTCTTCTCTCCTCCTTCTTTTTTTTTTTCTCTCTCTTTTTTTTTCTCTCTCTTCTCTTTTCTTTTATCTCTTCTCTCTTTTTTTCTCTCCTTTTTCTCTTTCTCTTCTCTCTCTTTCCTCTTCCCTTTTTTTTTTCTCTTCCCTTTTTTCTCTTTTTTTTTTATTTTTTTTTTTTTCTCTTCTCTCTCTTTTTCTCTTCCTCTAATTGTCAGTTGCACCTGCGCTCCCTTTTCAGCAGCCCATTTTAATGGCACCAGTTTGTGACTTTCAGCAACTTTGAAAAGGTTCCTGCTCTACTTCGATGTGACTTGCGTGCCATGGTGTAAAGTTTCATCAGTTTTACACATGAAATCGTGCAACTTTGGAGTTGCACAAGTGTGGTTGGAGTCCCTTCAAAGGCTCGCTCCTGTTGATTCTGCTAGTGTAGTCCTACCTAATTTATGGATGTGATGGAGTAGCTATTCTGCTGCATTGCTCCTAAATTCAGAGCAGTGTTGTCACCCCTGTGTGGGCTGTGCCTGCCTGCAGTACAGTGGGATGAGAAGATGTTGGGGGGGGGGGGGCGGATTTCGCCTGGAGTCTTCGTATTCTTCCATATGTGAAGCTTTCTTGCTCTTTCATGTATTGAGCTTCAGCAGAAGAAGTATTGGTGTTGCACGTTTTCCTGTTGCTCCTTATCTGAATGGTGCACACAGCAAGGTGGTGGGGTAGAGGAATGAATCCTACAGGTTTCACCCTCAGCTATGTGACACTTCTCATTCCTTACAGGGTGTATTTTTAGTTTGGTTTGTGTTTTTTTTTTTTTTTTTTTCTACAGCCATTTCCATTGTAATGGTGACGTTCTCTGGCAGCTATAATTTTTAGTCGCTGACCAGGAATACATATTCAGTCAGTTCAGAACTCCTTTATAATTATCCAAGATGGTCACTGAGAAAAATGAAACCAGAGGATAAGTATGAAAGTCAGGCAATTAACATATAGATATATCCTTCTTTTTTTTTTTTTTTTTCTTTCAGTCAGGAGGTCAGCTTTCCTATAAGTGTTCCCAGCACATGATTCACCGCAAGATTACTTTTTATAGGCAGCGGGAGAGGTGCCCCCCCCCACTGCTTCCTTGTTGTCTCTGGGCTTACCGGAGCTGCCGGATGCCTGGGCAGGCATCCAAGTGAGGGCAAGCTAGCTTTCACTTCTTGGCTCTATGCCCTTGGAGGACCGGAGCGACATCTGACATCACTTCTGCTTCTTGGACTTATAGGGTGTCTTTTTTTTTTTTTTTTGGTACCGAAAACAAATCTTGAGTGATCCCGTAACACCGATACCGAAAGTGACTGTTTTTAAAAACAGCGACTGGGGACATGGTACAGGAGGTGGTCGGCGACTGGGGACATGGTACAGGAGGTGGTCGGCGACTGGGGACATGGTACAGGAGGTGGTCGGCGACTGGGGACATGGTACAGGAGGTGGTCGGCGACTGGGGACATGGTACAGGAGGTGGTCGGCGACTGGGGACATGGTACAGGAGTTGGTCGGCGACTGGGGACATGGTACAGGAGGTGGTCGGCGACTGGGGACATGGTACAGGAGGTGGTCGGCGACTGGGGACATGGAACAGGAGATCAATACAGCCTCACCAGTGTGCCCAGTAGTGCAGCCAGTGTGAGGAGCGCCACTGCCGCCTGATTACAGCGCCGGGAACAGGAGATGGTCAGCGACTGGGGACATTGTACAGGAGGTGGTCAGCGACTGGGGACATGGTACAGGAGATCAATGCAGCCTCACCAGTGTGCCTAGTAGTGCAGCCAGTGAGAGGAGAGCCACCGCCGCCTGATTACAGCGCCGGGAACATCACAGCTTTCATTTCAATAGCTGTGTGTTCCCCGCTGCGTGCCATCTCATACAGCCCCTCCCCCTTGTCCGTGCACTTTGATAGACAGATCACCCATCCCAGGTTTGGACGGGTGATCTGTCTATCAAAGTGCCCGGACAAGAAGGGGGGGGGGGGTATGTGACGGAGCGCACGGCAGGGAACACACGGCTATTGAAATGAAAGCCGCAATCAAACAGGCGGCGTCTCTCCTCTCTTCTACGATAAAGAAAGCCCCCCTGGTAGGCGGCACCAGTATTGGCAAGAATTATTTCAGCTTTTTGCCGAAAGGGCCATTTTCAGTGTTTTTTTTTTTTTACCACATCCTGCCTGGCCTATAGCAAAATGCCGGCTGGGTGGTGGTGGTTTCATTGCCCTAACTGGTCGTCCTATGACGTCCAGCAGGATATGCTACTCGTGCGCGCCCCCCATGGGTATAGCGTGTCGCTCGGACTCGCCGCATCTCGGGTAGATGATAGCAGTAGCTTGGCAAAGCATGCCATTGCTGAGCCTAACAAAGCAAACAATATTGGCATTAAAAAGGGGATCAACTCCAGAGATAAAATGATAATTCTCCCGCTCTACAAGACTCTGGTCCGGCCGCACCTGGAGTATACTGTCCAGTTCTGGGCACCAGTCCTCAGGAAGGATGTACTGGAAATGGAGCGAGTACAAAGGACAACAAAGCTAATAAAGGGTCTGGAGGATATTAGTTATGAGGAAAGGTTGGGAGCACTGAACTTATTCTCTCTGGAGAAGAGACACTTGAGAGGGGATATGATTTCAATGTACAAATACCGTACTGGTGACCCCACAATAGGGATAAAACTTTTTCGCAAAGGCAGTTTAATAAGACTCGTGGCCACTCATTAAAATTGGAAGAAAAGAGGTTTAACCTTAAACTGCGTAGAGGGTTCTTTACTGTAAGAGCAGCAAGGATGTGGAATTCCACTCCACAGGCGGTGGTCTCAGTGGGGAGCATCGATATTTTCTTAAAACTATCAGATAAGCACCTGAACAAGCACAACATACAGGGATATACAAATGTAATACTGACATATAATCACACACATAGGTTGGACTTGTGTCTTCTTCTTCTTTTTTTTTTTTTTTTTTTTATATATATTTCCACCTTGCCTACTATGTAAGGAGCCTATGACGTGGGCCCTTTACCATGTGATCAGCTGTTTCCAATCATAGCTGATGACATCATAACTAGGAGGAAACAAACAAGCAGAGCTTTCCCTTTTGGGTGGAGCTTCACTTTAAAGAGAACCTGTTACCAAAAAATCATCATTTAGGGCAGGGGTTCTCAAGTACCCTCAACAGGCCATGTTTTACGAATTTTTCTTAGGGCAAGTTCACACCAAATGCCATTCCGTACGTTTTTTTTTTTTTTTTCTGCACTAAAAATGCACACAGTCTTTTCAATGTATTCCAATGGCTCTAATTCACACCAATGCAGCCAGTTCCCCCGTCAGTTTCTGCACTGGGAACGGACTGCACTGGTGTGAACTAAAGCCATAGGAATACATGGAGAGCACTGCATTTTTGTGGTGTGAACTGGCCCTAAAAATGACCTCCGAATACATTACGGATCAGTCTTTGCTTAGTTCACAGCACACGCAGTTTCAGTGCGTATTTGATACAATTTGCTAGATTCCAGTACAGTTCTGTGCAGAAAAAATGCAGTTGCTCTCCTTTTTTTATTTATTTTTTTTCTCTGCACCGGAAACTGACTGCACTGGTGTGAATTAGAGCCATTGGAATACATTGAAAACACTGCATGCATTTCTAGTGCAGGAAAAGCACAGAACTGCATCTGGTGCAAACTAGCACTTAGATAAAATATCTGTCCAAAATACCAAGTCATTGACTCTGCTTTAAAGCACCTGTGCAAGATAAAGGAAAACCTGAAAACATGGCCTGTTGGGGGTACTTGAGGACTGAGGTTGAGAACCCTGACATGGGGGACTTGGTTTTTCTTGATGAAACTCCTTTATGTGTATGTATGTATATAAAAAATACGCGCCGGTCAATGTTTTGTGTTTCTTTTCCAACAAATAAAAAATCTGCTAATGAATCCACATGGCAGGGTAGAATAATTAACCACTTCAGCCCCAGAAGGATTTACCCCCTTCCTGACCAGAGCGTTTTTTTTGCGATTCAACACTGCATCGCTTTAACTGACAATTGCGCGGTCATGCGACGTGGCTCCCAAACAAACGTCCTTTTTTTTTTTTTCCCCACAAAGCTTTCTTTTGGTATTTGATCATTTCTGGTTCTTTTTTTTTTTTTTTGCGCTATAAACAAAGAGCAACAATTTTTGAAAAAAAACGCATTATTTTTTTTGCTATAAATATCCCCCCAAAAAAATCGCAATAACCGTTTGGTTTGCGCAAACGTTATAGCATCTACAAAATGGGGAATAGTTTTTTTTATGGCATTTTTATTCTTCTCATTTTTTATATTTTTGACTACATTTCTCACACGATTCTCCCATCATTGATTAGAAAATTGTTAATTTTTAAAAAAAAATTCCAACATGTCTGATTTACTCAAATTCGTTGGCCGCGCGAAAATCGGATGTTGCTGCAGCCCACTAATGGTACGAAATACCAACGAAAATTCTTAGATTTTTCGAAAGAATCTTTTGAGATTCGACCCGTGTATGGCCTGCCTAAGCCTGGGGATAAATTTCCCCCCATACTGTACTGTCCCCATGTCACCACACCTCCCCCATAGCTTAATATTCTGGAATAGACAGCAGGCAGACCTGTCCGTCCTCAGAGTAGACGGCACAACTAAGCCGCCGTCGGGTGGACCAAGATGGCTGCGGCTCTGGAGCTAGGCCGAAGCTGCGGCCTTTCCCATGGGATTGTCCTCGATCAAAATTATTAACGATTAATCAAACAATTAAAAGTTATTTTCCAAGAGAGATTCCCTGCGATGGGTAGAGTGAGAGCAATATTTCTAGCCCTAGACTTCCTCTGTAACTGAAAACATGCAACCTGTAGAATATTTTTAAACATCGCCTATGGAGATATTTTAGGGTAAAAGTTTGTTGCCATTCCACGAGCGAGCGCAATTTTGAAGCGTGACATGTTGGGTATCAATTTACTTGGCGTAACATTATCTTTCACAATATAAAAAAAAAAGTGCGCTTGTAAGACCCCTGCGCAAATACGGTGTGACAGAGTATTGCAACGACCGTCATTTTATTCTCTAGGGATTTTGGGGGGGGGGGAGAGAATGTGTAATTTTCTAGGAAATAGTTTTAACTTGTAAACAACAAATCTCAGAAAGAGAGGCTCGGTCCTTAAGGCCCCTTTCACACTGTCGGACCGCTCAGGTCCCCCTGTCAGTTTTGACGGCGGACCTGAACGGGCGCTCCATGCTGGTCTATGGAGCGACGGATGTCAGCGGTGACATGTCCGATCCGCTAAAAGCAGACGGATGGCCCTACGTCCAGATCCATCGCTATCGGATC